>CAUYTI010142026.1:0-11032 GCA_963575145.1 Galago senegalensis | reverse complement strand
ACGGCTGCAACCAAAAAATGGCCAGGCCTTGTGGCGGGCGCCTGTGGTCCCAGCTACTTGGGAGGCGGAGGCAAGAGACTTGCTTGAGCCCAGGAGTTGGAGGTTGCTGTGAGCTGCAATGCCACGGCACTCTACCCAGGGGGACAGCTTGAGGCTCTGTCTCCAAAAAAAAAAAAAAAAAAAAATCCTAGCCAATAGATTACAGCTTATCATCAAAAAAGTCATACATCATGATCAAGTAGGTTTCATCCCAGGGATGCAAGGCTGGTTTAACATATGCAAGTCCATAAACATTATTCACCATATCGAAAGAAGCAAAACCAAAGACCATATGATCCTCTCAATAGATACAGAAAATGCATTTGATAAAATCCAGCATCCTTTTCTAATTAGAACACTGAACAGTATAAGCATAGGTAGCACATTTCTTAAGCTGATCAAAGCCATCTATGACAAACCCACAGCTAATATTTTACTGAATGGAGTAAAACTGAGAGCTTTTCCTCTTAGAACTGGAACCAGACAAGGTTGTCCTCTAATCACCAATACTATTCAACATAATGCTGGAAATTCTAGCCAATACAATTAGGGAAGAGAAGGAAATAAAGGGCATCCAAATGGGAGCAGAGAAGATCAAACTCTCCCTCTTTGCTGACAATATGATCTTATACTTAGAGAATGCCAAAGACTCAACCACAAGAATCCTGGAAGTCATCAAAACTACAGTAATGTCACAAGATATAAAAATCAATGTCCATAAATTAGTAGCCTCTGTATACACCAATAACAGCCAAGACGAGAGGCTAACTAAGGACACAACTCCCTTTACCACAGCTTCAAAGAAAATGAAATACCGAGGAATAGACCTAACAAAAGAGGTGAAGGACCTCTATAAAGAAAATTATGAAACCCTAAGAAAAGAAATAGCAGAGGATATTAACAAATGAAACAACATACCATGTTCATGGCTGGGAAGAATCAACATTGTTAAAATGTCTATACTTCCCAAAGCAATCTACTGATTCAATGCCATCCCTATTAAAATACGAACATCATACTTTCAAGACTTGGAAAAAATAATTCTTCATTTTGTATGGAATCAGAAAAGACCCCCATATAGCTAAGGCAGTTCTTAGTAATAAAAACAAAGCTGGGTGGGGACAGCATAGCAGACTTTAGGCTGTACTCCAAAGCCATAGTGGTCAGAACAGCATGGTATGGGCATAAAAATAGAGACATAGACATTTGGAATCAAATAAAAACCAGGAAATGAAACTAACATCAAACTGGTTTTTGATAAACCAGACAAGAACATACACTTGGAGAAAGACTCCCTATTCAATAAATGGTGCTGGGAGAACTAGATATCCACATGTAAAAGACTGAAACTGGACCTGCACCTTTCTCCACTCACAAAAATTGATTCAAGATGGATAAAGGACTTAAATTTAAGGCATGAAACAATTAAAATCCTCAAAGAAAGCATAGGAAAAACACAGAAGATATCAACCTGGGGAAAGACTTTATGAAGAAGACTTCTGTAGCAATTGCAACAACAAAAATAAACAAATGGGACTTAATGAAACTGAAAAGCTTCTGTACAGCTAAGGAAACAACAACCAAAGCAAATAGACGACCTACAAAATGGGAAAGGATATTTGCATATTTTGAATCAGACAAAAGCTTGATGACTAGGATCTATAGAGAACTCAGATTAATCCACATAAAAAAAGCCAACAATCCCATGTATCAATGGGCAAGAGACATGAATAGAACCTTCTCTAAAGAAGATAAATGGTAGGGTAGCTCCTATGGCTCAAGGAGTAGGGTGCTGGCCCCATATGCCAGAGGTGGTGGGTTCAAACCCAGCCCTGGCCCAAAAACTGCAAAAAAAAAAAAAAAGATGACTAATGGTTAGCAAACATATGGAAAAATGCTCATCACCCCTAATTATTAGAGAAATGCAAATCAAAACCACCCTGAGATATCATCTATATCTAGAGAGAATGGCCCACATCACAAAATCTCAAAACTGCAGATGTGGGTATGGATTTGGAGAGAAAGGAACACTTTTACACTGCTTGTGGGACTGCAAACTAATACAACCTTTTTGGAAGGAAGTATGGAGAACCCTCAAAGAACTCAAGCTAGATCTCCCATTTGATCCTGCAATCCCATTAGCGAGCATCTACCCAGAAGGAAAAAAATCCTTTTACCATAAGGACACTTGCACTGACTGTTTATCGCAGCTCAATTTACAATCACCAAAATGTGGAAACAGCCTAAATGCCCACCAACCTAGGAATGGATTAACAAACTGTGGTATATGTACACCGTGGAATACTATGCAACCATTAAAAAGGATGAAGCCTTGGGCGGCACCTGTGTTTCAAAAGGGTAGAGCGCTGGCCCCATATGCCAGAGATGGCAAGTTCAAACCCAGCCCCAGCCCAAAAAAAAGATGAAGACTTTATATTCTTTTTATTAACCTGGATGGACATGGAACACATTATTCTTAGTAAAGCATCACAAGAATGGAGAAGCATGAATCCTATGTACTCAATTCTCATATAAGGAAAATTAATGACAATTAATGAGAGATTATCAATGGCAATTTATGACAATGAGAGAAGAAGGCAGAGCTGGGGGAAAAGAAGAGCAGAGAGAAGGGAGGAGGGAGTGGAGGTGGGAGAAGGGAGAAAGAAGGAGGGAGGAGGGTAGGAGAAGGGAAGGGGAGAGGGAAAGAGGGGGGAAGGAAGAGCAGAAAGAGGGAAGAAGGGAGTGGGGGTAGGAGAAGGGAGAGGGAAGGAGGGAGGGGGGAGAAGGGAAGGAGAAAAGGAAAGGAGAAGGGGGTGGGAGAAGGGAAGGGAGGGGGGAGAAGAGAAGGGGAGAAGGAAAGGAGAGGGAAGGAGGGAGGGGGGTGGGGTCTGGGTGTGTGACACACCTTTTTGGGGGCAAGAAACAATTATAAGAGGGACTTTACCTAACAAATGCAATCAGTGTAACTGGGTTTCTTATACCCTCAATGAATCCCCAACAATAAAAAAAAGAAATTAAATATGGGTGGCAATGGGTAGCCACCCACTGTGTTCATGGCGCAAAGCTGTTCCTTTATTCTAACCTTACCTTTTTAACCCATTTAGTGGTAAAAATCTGAGCTCAGACAGGAAGTGGACTGGACTGCAGGAAGAGGAAGAAGGTAGTCAGGGGAAGTAGTGGATAGTAGGAGAAAGTCCAGCAGATAAGAAGAATTTAACATTGCAGGGACGAAGGAGTTGGAAGGTGGTATCACAGAATTTCCAGGGAGCCAAGAGTAGTTTAAATAAAGGATATTCTAAATGTCTGTTGTTAATTATCTACAGAAAGTGTAGCAGTAAACTCTGCTGGTGCATTTAGAGAGGGAGAGGAGCTACAAAAAGCTGAGAAATTGATCAGCAGATCAGCAAGGAGAGCTGGTGGCCTGCAGGGACCCAAGCAGCATGGCACTCACCTTGGAAATGCAAGCACACCGCTGGGCGGTTTCCTCAAGCCCTCTCTGCTGGAGATCACTGAGTCCACAGTGCCAGGCCTCTGGAGGACAGTGACAGAGACAGAGCAGGGTTACACCCAGGCTGTGGTTCAGGGCACAGACAAATGAGAAATTACAGCTATCTCAAAGGCAAAGCTACCATGATACTTTTCATTGTCTGTTTAGTGCTTCAAGTTCCGAGCTTAAAATCCAATGAAGAATGATCTCATCTCATGAAACCAGTCACCATGGAGTGGGTAGTAGCAACAATACTGCCTTTTCTTAGAACATTTCCTCTTTGGAAATGGTCTGCAGAGTTGACAACTTCTTTTAGACATCTTTAAGAGAAGAGCAGACTTCCCAAAACTATCTGGAAAATGAGTGAGCTCTCTAATTTCACTCTTGGCCCAAATGACTCCAAAATTAGGCAGTTAAGAGAAGGGGTTTGGAGTCAGGTGGGCTTATATTCAAATCCCAACCTTGCTAACAACCATGTGGCCTTATCCACAAGGTTTATGGGAAGAATAATAGATCCAATACATAGGACTTCTACAAGGTACTCTATGAAAGTGGCTAATACATAGTAAGCACTGAACAAATAGCTACTGTAATTTTTATATAAATTATATACATCATTACATTATTAGTAAAAAATAATATGTAAAATAGTGACATGTTTTGGCCAGGTGCAGTGGATCACACCTATAGTCTCAGCTACTTGGAAGGCTAAAGCAGGAGGATCGCTTAAGCCCAGGAGTTGGAGGCTGCAGTGAGCTTCAATGACACCACTGCACTCTAGCCAGGGTGACAGAGCAAGACTCTGTCTCAAGAAAAAAAAAATTAATTCTGCACGAATGCTATACCTTATAAAAGGCTTTGAAGGGAATTCTCAAAAACAAGTTTTAATATATTTCTATCAAAGCAGCATTGCTGAAATAAACTCTCAGTTTCCCAAGTATTTTTACAGAACTGCACTCAGGTTAAAGTTATGGGACATTTGAGAATAAATGACAACTCCCACTGCTTTACAACAGCCTCCCAAAACATGCAGAGTTAATGAGCTATTAGTAAATTCTGGATTCGCTTGGAGCGCCTCTCCATTGGGCAGTTAAACTGGCTGCTACACAGCCAGGCCTTTCAGGACCCTTATTATGTGGCTGTGCTTTATGCCTCTGCCCAGGAGGAATTTTGATACCATCAGCCTGCTTTAGCTTTCAAACCCTTTCTTCACAAAGTATCTCCCAGGACTAGCTTTTTTACAAAATGTTCCTTAAAAATTATGCTTTAGAGTTCAGCAAGTAATGGAAAATGTCATTTTTTCTTTTAAACATGCATTGAAGCCACAAAGCTCAATGGAATCTCTGAGAGGTAGAGATGAGCTAGCTACTTTGGCCTTGCTTGTGGGTTTGCAAATCTTGCCTTGTGCTTGCATGGGGAAAAAGATTTTTCCTGTGAGTGTTTCCATTTTCCACACACAGAGCTGCTGTCTCTCTTAGCAATCCGGAACGAAACCAAACTGTGTAGAAAACACTGAAAGCCTCGTTACACACAACTTCCATCTCCTAAACCCCTATTCCAAAGCTTCATGAAAGGAGACATGAGCAGAATTAGATGGTATGCATAGCCTTTTCATTTAAAAATCAGGTTTTGGGGACAGCACCCGTGGCTCAAGGGAGTGGGGTGCCAGCCCCATATACTGGAGGTGGCGGGTTCAAACCTGGCCCTGGCCAAAAACTACATTAAAAAAAATCTAGCTTTTGCTCTATGAGATAGAGAATTACACAACATTCTGTGGTAATTCAATTCATTCATATCAACTTTGTTAGTTCCCAGAGTTATGTACCTAAGGCACATGACATATTCAATATTTCCTATTGATACACTAGGAAAACATTAACTTACGTTCGCTAAGGCTTTTGCCAAAGCCCCACTTCCATCCATGGCACAAAGGAAGTCCTTATAAAATCTCATCTTCACTTTGCCATCTTTGATCACAAGGACCCCGATTCCTTTGAATGAAAACTCCACGATCTGTCTGATGGAAATGGATCGCGACAAGAAAAGCAACGTCTCCTTCACACATCCTTCCACTACATCCCTGTTAAATGGACTTTCCAGGGATATCAGGACAAAATTAAGTGGAACAACTGGGATATCACCTAGAGGAGAAAAAGACAGTTGGGAAAGGAAGAGATGATTACAATAAGGACATACCATCTACACAAATAATTATCTGATTCTCGTTTAATACTGAAAAATAGAATTGTCCGTGTGAAGCCTCTAGTTGTATCCAATGTAATATTGTTACTGCTGACAGTTAACACAGGTAGTTATCAACACATATTAGTCAAATTAGTCAAAATTTTCTTTAAAAGTATAAGGTTTTATGCTCAAAATAAGGACAATTCACGTCTAAACACCACTGTAGACAAGCTGTTGGTTTTCTCTAGGAGACATCTTTTTTTTTTTTTTTTTTTTTGAGACAGAGCCTCAAGCTGTCCCCCTGGGTAGAGTGCTGTAGCATCACAGCTCACAGCAACCTCCAACTCCTGGGCTCAAGCAAGTCTCCTGCCTCCGCCTCCCAAGTAGCTGGGACAACAGGGACCTGCCACAATGCCTGGCTATTTTTTGGTTGCAGCCATCATTGTTTGGCGGGCCTGGGCTGGATTCAAACCTGCCACCTCAGGTGTGTGTGGCTGGTGCCTTAGCCACTTGAGCCACAGGCACCGAGCCAAGACATCTTAATAATCAACCACTTCTCTTCATCAGAAGGTTTTCTAAAGTTTTCAGCCCCTTTACCTTTCACTGGGGCACTATTTGCCTGTCTCTACCAGTTATCACATTATTTTTAAATGATTGTAAATATCTACAGATGTTAAATGTTTTGAAAAGACAGTCACCTTCACTCGAAGTTATCTGAGTGAAATTGGGTCTTACACAGAAGGGCATCAGACAGAATGACTTGCAGAATGTTTTTCCCCTCTACCGAGCCCACACGTGACAATGCAAAGGAGTGAGATTACATCTGCTTGAAGGAAGCACTGGATCTATTCAACTAGAACAAAAGTAAGAGCTGTGCAAGGTCCACAAGTCAGAAAGGGTGAAGAAGAAAGACTCAAGATGATGCAAAGGTCAAGGAGACAATAGAGGAACAGAACAGAGAGAAGCAGAGGGATTCTAAACATTGACTCAGCACGCATGAACTACAACCTTTCAAGTGTCTAATATGGCTGAGTGATGAGGATTGACAGCTCTACCAAACATGAGTTTCACTGTATCAGCCCCCCATCTCCTCCTGCACAGTTTAATAGTAGTTCTCTACCATCACCCTTCTTTTTCTTTTTATTAATATAGATTTCTTTAAAAAAGAAAGCGATCTTGCCTGCCTTTGGATTCTCGCCCCTACTATTCACCCACTGCCTCTGTGCAATCTGTCTTTAAACACACTCATCCCCACAAGGGCACTACCATGTCATGGTGGCAAGTCAATGGGTACTTTGCAAATCTCTCACAACCTCCCTGTAACTCCTGTTGTCCACACTCTCTTTTCTTTTCTATCCTTGACACCACTCTTGGTTCTCCAATTTTCCTCTTCCTTGGTCTCCTTTGCTTGTTTCTCTCCTCTTCTACATCTTAGACAATACTAAGGTTGTTTCTTTAAAAAAAAAAAATCAGGAGTCTATCCTTGTCTGTCTCTTCTTTCTATATATCCTTTCCTGGGTAAACTTATCCAAATCTTGATTTCTAGTCTCTATCCCTCTCCTAAGCTCTAGAATCACCTCTACCTCAATATCCCTACAGGGATATTGAACATGTTCTATGACCCTGAGCATCAAATTCAACATGTTCAAAAGCAAACTTATTGTTTTACCCACCACCAAAACCCGCCTTTCCCCTTTATTCCCTACAGCAGCTATTGGAGAATACAGCTTCCATCTATTCTCCAAACAAGAACTCTTCTTAAATACCACCTTTCTCCTTTGGTACCCACTACTCTCAACATCATCAGTTGTATCCATCTATCAATTCTATATGTCAAACGTCCTATGAATAGATTCTCTCATTTGCCTCCTGAGTGTCACTGCCTTCACTTGGGCTTTTACTGTATTGTACCAAACTTCTATAACTGAAAGAGCTATCTTACAAATAATTCCCTGATGGGTAACTTTCAATGGTTCCTTGGTGCCTACAGGACGAATTCTAACATCCTTATCATACCATACAAGGCCCCTCAGAATTGGCCCCTACCTCCCATTGTTTTTTTACCTCCCTCCACTTGCTTCCACAATCATATGCCCTAGCCATACAGAGAACCCATTTCTTCCATCAAGGCGTCACTCCTAACCTTATTCTTGTTCATTCTGTTCCTGAAATACCTTCCCCAGCTTCTCTGCTGGCAGACTCCTCTGTCACCCTCTAAGACCTTTTCACATGTCATCTTCCTAAACCTCCCCAAGCAGAGGTAGGCGTGCTGTCCCCACAACATTCGATCCAGTTAAAATCAATGCTGCTTTATAACACTTAATCATGCGGTATCATTTGCTTTTATATTTATTGTCTATCTTAGATTCTGAGCTCTTCAAAACAAGACCCATGTCTTACTAATCTTTAAAGACCTCTATACAATGTTTGGTCAGTTACCTCATTAATTAACAATGAAAAATCACAACCCCAAAACTAAACTATAGACAGCATTCTTTTGAACTAATCAGTCATATATTTTTAACTATGAAATTTCCTCATCTTGCAAAACATTAATTCTAGATCTAAACTACTTTTGGGGGACTACACTATAAGTTCTAAGGTTAAAAGAAAGTTTCTGTTTGTTTGTTTGTTTTTGAGACAGGGTCTTTCACTGAGTCATCCAGACTGCAGTATAGTGGTACAATCATAGCTGACTGTAGTTCAAGAGATCCTCCTGCCTCAGCCTCTCAATATCTGGACTACAGGCATGCACTACCATGCCTCGCTATTTTTTTTTCTTTTTATAGACAGATTCTTACTGTATTGCCCAGGCTGGTCTCAAACTCCCAGCCACAAGCAATCCTCTTGCCTCAGCCTCCCAAGTAGCTGGGATTACAGGTGCAAGCTACCATGTGGCAAAAATAAGCTCTAATTCAAAAGCACAGATGTTTTTGCAAAAATGTTGATTTTATTTTCATTTCCTTTAGTAGATTTTTGATGAAATATGATACACTTCATCTCTCATTAGACTCTAGGTAAAAATGGGTGAAAGTTCATCAAACCCAGCCTGCTGAAGATACGCAGAAGGAATTCTAAGCATAGTTTGCCGGCATTTGTTTTTCCAATATGTCACTTTGGTAGAAAGTTACTCTGAAAATTAACTTTCAGGAAAATTATCTTAAAGGAAAATTACAGTTACTATCTTTCCTTATCCAAGTATGAGTCTGATGCAGGAGGGGGAAATAAGGAAGATCAAAAGGAACACAGGCAGGCATCAGGATGGACGCACCCAGAGGCCTCTAAGTGACCAAGGCTGGCGTCAGGAAGCCCACACATGGAAGCTGATGGACGTGTCCTGTGGCGGGGATTACATCTGCTTTGTTTGCTACTAGGCCTAACACATAGTTGACCCTCAGTAAACATGGGGTGACCCAAAGGTTGCCCATAGAGTCAACACACCCAAGGAAAATGGGAAATTGTAGCCAAATGTACCTTTTTTTACAAAATGTTCATTACAAAATTTTACAAAATAGTTACAAAATATTTTCTACATGTTGGCCACCTGTTTGTAAACATCACAGAAGGAAGGAAAGTTGGTTTTAGGGTATGAGAAAGACATCTAAGGTATATCTTATGGAATTATTCAATTTCTAACCTTAAATTTTAATAATTCAGACTATATGTATTATTGAAAAGTGTTTAGTTATCTTTTTCACTGCTGATACTGACTGTAATTCTTCCAACTAGAGACCCTAATTAACTTTATCTCTTCATAAATACTTTTAACTTCTTAGACGATGAAATAGGAATAGCTCTTGCGTAAATTTGCCTTTCTGTCCCATCAGGTCTTTTCATGCCTGACTCAAGTTACTGGGGTTTAAAGTGGCCCCAGGAAGACTCTATGTTTTCCCACCTTGGCTAAGGAGACCATGTGAAAAGTGAGCCCCTCCAATTCAAAACCAATAAAGCAGCACTGTCTAAATCTTTGCCCTTTCATTTCTTTCATCCCCAGGCTGGCAATCCTTTGGAAGAATCTTAAATATTAAAATTATTTACCAGGAGTATATACTTTGTTTTGTTTGAGTCCGTGGAGCTGTATTAATTTCTCTGACATGACAAACACAGGCCTCTGGATTAGAACAAACTTGCTATTTCCCACATCAGTCTTTTGCCTCGTGAAAGTAAAAGTTCCAAATCCGGAAATGTGAACCCCCTGGAAGGGAAAAGGAAGGAGGAAAATAGTAGCAAAAATAATTCATCGAAGGGACAAGAAAATAATCTTTAGTATTGTTCTACAAAAACCTGAAAAGAATTAAGCTTAGGCTTTATAACTTCAGTGATATTCATGACCCCTTATAGCTATAACATTTTATAATTCTAAGTTTTGAAGTAAGATGTAATATGTTGGCCTACAATGACTTACAGACATCCGATCCTTCACATTCAGTCATTAAAAGGCTAAGACATGTGCATGAATGTCTTAACTTCTTTTTCTTAATTTTTATTAATTTTTTAATTTCAGATTGATATGAGTGTACAATCAGGTTATAATGTTTGCATAGCTTCCTTTGATAAATATCTATGACTACTTTTTCCTAAACTGTCTTTTAAATTGCAGTCATTTGCCATTAGTGGACTCTAAGAGGGCATGAGACACTTGGCTTTCTCATTCCCTCTGTTAGATTTTGTCTGCCACTTAAAATCAGATAAGCTGGCACCAAGTCCTATGCTGCAATGTAGTGATGTTTCTGATGGGTAGAAGCAAATGTCGTTGGCTCTCGGAAACTGGGTTTCTGTCTCTCTGATTACAAAATCAAATACCTATGGGAACCGCAGCAAAAGGCTAGGAATTGAAGGTAGCCAAGCAGTGGCTGGACAGTGCATGCTGCATCTAAGGGGAGAGCCCATGGCTGGCTGCAGCCAAGTATCACCACATAGGAATGGGAAATTGGCATTATTAGGTCATCTGACTTTTCAAGAAAAGGGAGGAAAAGAATCCAAAACTTTACATAAACATTCAAAATGTAAAGTGTGATAACTAATAAAAATTCTCAAACTGGGAAGTGCCTGTGGCTCAAAGGAGTAGGGCACTGGCCCCATATGCCAGAGGTGGTGGGTTCAAACCCAGCCCCAGCGAAAAACTGCAAAAAAAAAAAAAATTCTCAAACCCAACAAAATATGTCTGAAAAATGAACTCCAGGGGGCGGAGCCAAGATGGCGAACTGCAGCCAGCTTTTTACAGAAGCTCCCGTCCAGAAGGAGGCTAAAAGGACAGAAGCTTAGCAAATTAGCTGATGGTTTGGAGCAGAGACAAGAGAGAAGATTGAAGAGCGTACTTCA
>CAUYTI010142025.1:0-26063 GCA_963575145.1 Galago senegalensis | reverse complement strand
AACTACAAATCAAACCATAACAAATAAGCAAATACCCTAATAAGATAAAATTGGACATAAAAACAATAATAGGCACAGAAAAACTGGCGAAAATAAAATTCTAATTATTAAGGAAGGCAAAAATTGAAGATTATATTTAAGTTTGAATAATGATTAAAAAAAGAAGACTGTCAAAAAATGTTGAAATTAAAGAAATGAATGCACGATAAAGCAAAAACCCCCAAACCAAAAAACAATACAGTACATATGTCTTGGTAAATATTGTCTGGGTAACAGGTGATCTTCTGCGGAAGCAGAAATTAATTTCAATAATGATACGCTTTACAAGATGGAGACTGGAGGCCTCAGCTCTTTTCACAGACCCTGCAGGATTAGGAGCCCAAATGTCTCTTCAGTCCACTTAAAAGACACTCCAGCCCATGAAAGGTGGCCAAGTAGAAGCTTTCCAAGGAAAGCACTTATTTGTGGGATCTCTCCTAGCTTGTTGAATTGGCTGCATTCTTATTTAGCGTGCCAAATCCAGGTTCCCTCAATGCCCCTGTGGGCCACGGCTGTTAATCTTCCAAACACTTAGATTTCCTCACCACCCCACCATCTCTATTCCTACCTTTGTGCAGCTCACTCACTAGATTTCTTGGTCAAGGTCTGCCAGCTGATCCCAACATTGAAATAGGCAGGGGCTGCTCCAACACAATTGCTGTGAGGGCAGCACAAAGCTGAATGGCATTACCTACTTACAGGCTCAGCGGCTAATTCCAGAGCCCAAGAAAGTGCCCAAAATCATCTTCACACTGCCCCAAGGTCTCCCCAAAAAGTTCAATAGAGTTCCCTAGATCAGAAAAACTAAAACAGCCCCCAGGTAAGGCTCTTCCTGCTTGTAATCTCACTGTTGCAATAGGTTCAGCTGAAGTCAGCCTCCAAACAAACAAATGAATAACAACTTCTTGCTGGTTTTCCACCATTTCTGTCCTCTACTTGGGGTCTAAAAGTCTCTCTTTGACTTCCTGCATCACAATATGACAGTCTCTGGACAAAACCCATGGACCAGAGATGCCTGGAGCCTTCTCTTTTCACTCTCACTGCACCCAGTTAACACGGAAGCTGCTACTCTGCCACCAATTTATTTTGAACTTCACTCTTAACAGTTTGAACCCAACAAATTGGACACCAACTACGCATGTTTAACAGGAATGAGATTAAGCATGAAAATGGTAACCCAGGACAACACCTACTATAAAAGCATCCATGTTGACCAGTGACTGCATTCTGGAATATCCTGGGATCCAGGCTTCTGGTCAAAGATGGAATTTTGGAATTTTCTGCTCACTTTAAATGGTGTCCTGCAAGTGTTTGATTAAGGACAATTACTAGCCTTTTACCCACAAAGAGATAATTGATCTCCCATTTGTGCCTTATTGATAACATTAATGTCTGAGATTCCAGTCTCTAGGCTGACACAACAGTTGAGATCTGGTACAGCAGGGAGACTCAAGCTGCATTCCAGATGGTAAAACTGCATAGAGACACTGGGTTAGGATACTGTTTTTTCTTTTAGTATTATTTTTTGAAACAGAGTTTTAGTTTGTCACTATTGCTGAGTGCTGTGCCATCATACCTCACAGAAACCTTCAACTCCTGGGCTCAGGTGATTCTTTTGCCTCAGGCTCCCCAGTAGCTTTAACTATAAGAACCTGCCTTAAAGCCCTGATAATTTTTGTTGCAGATTATCTGGGGATATTTTTGAACTCCCCACCCCCATCATTAGCCACCATTTCAGACATTAAAGATGGGATAGTTTTCAAACTAGGATTTGTGGACAGGGGTGGTTCTTCATGTCTCTCATCTTGTCAATTTAGGAGCCCCAGTTAGTTGGATTGTCTTAGTTTCTGAATTAGGAACCAGCCTCTACACTAGTGAGATACCTATGTCTGAAGAATAAAAAACTGTCAGATGTTATGCAGGCTCTTGGCATGCCAACTGAGGGGATAGGTTTACTTGATGAGAACACTTGAATTTTTCTGTGAGCTTGATAGCCGGTTACTCGACCAAAGGCAAAAGAAAAAAAAAAAAGACTCTGTCTCAATAAATAACTGGTGAGAAATATTTATATTAGAGATAATCCTCATATTTACTTTTTTTTCATAAATAGAGAAAGAGACTTACTTTATTTATCACACTTAGTAAAGTTCTGTGGCATCTACAGATCACAGCAACCTACAGCAATTGGGCTTACTCAATATTCCTTTCTCAGCCTTCTGAGGAGCTGGGACTACAGGTGCACACCACAACGCCTGGCTATTATTTTTACTTTTGACTACTTATCTAGTGTTGGAAATTTTAACCAAGATTACACGTCACCTGGAGAAATTATTCTGTCATAGAGAAATTTTTTTTTCTTACAACCCTGTTAGTCAAGACTTCAGATGTTACACAACTCTGACCCTTTGGTATTTTAGATTCTTGTAGAAACTCTAAACTGCCCACAGAGTGAATTCTTGACTCAAGTCAGGTTTTCTTAACACCACTTATATATCCAGATTTTGCACTCCTCTCCTTTTGTTGCACATTTCAATATGGACCTATATTCACTTGTCCCAATATGGTCCCAAGACCAGGGACCAAATATCTCTGGATGAACCCTACCCAAGATATCATCTGGCAGCCTCCTAATAAACCAATTGCAAAGGAATGTGTCCTAGTTCATTATTCCTTCTTCACCCTGGGCACCAAAAAATCTCCTTTATGTAGTCCTGTATTGTGTCTGCCTACCGAACTTTCCTCATACTTTCACTCTTGGAAACTGTATCTAGCAATTTCTTTCTTTCTCTCTTTCTTTCTTTCTCTTTCTTTCTTTCTTTCTTTCTTTCTTTCTTTCTTTCTTTCTTTCTTTCTTTCTTTCTTTCTTCCTTCCTTCCTTCCTTCCTTCCTTCCTTCCTTCCTTCCTTCCTTCCTTCCTTTCTTTCTTTCTTTCTTCTCTTTTCTTTTCTTTTCTTTTCTTTCTTTTTTGGTTGAATGAGATGATTAGACCCATGTAGTCCAAATAATTTCTAATACAAAAATATTCTCTGGAGGTTGCTGTGAGCTGTGACTCTACAGCACTCTACCAAGAGCAATAAAGTGAGATTCTGTCTTTAAAAAAAATAAAAAAATTCTCCTTTATAATATTTTAATAAACTTTTATGTGGATGTTGGTAGGGAAATGATAATTGAAAAGTCAATACTGCAACAAGATGAATTTTTCTTTAATCTTATGTTAAAACCAGAAAATATTTCTTTATGCCTTTTCTAGTCTTATGGTAAATGCTCCCTGACTTCCCGCCTTCCTTTCACTTTGTTATAATAAGATATATATCAATGTACATTTTCATCTTTAATTTAGTCACCTAAGAAAACTATGTACTGAGTCTTAACATGTTTCCATTGCTCAGAAGTCACCAATCATGTAACTAAATGCATCTATGACTCAATTTGATCACCATATTTAATTTCAAATTATATTAGTCTCTTCTAGAAAATAAAAAAATAGTTTAAAAGTTAAAAATGTGTTACATAAAACTAAACAGAAAGCGCAAAAAGAAAAAAACTTAAAAAGACAAAAGTGATGTTCTAAATTATTTGTGCTAAATAATTCTTCCTCCCTAAACATTACTGTACTAGATACAATTTTCTTCTTATGTGAAGAGTTTATCTTCTTGGGGAAACACTTATGTGTATCTCTGAATCTGGGACTGTTATTCTATATTACCAGTCACATCTTGCAGTCAGGTCTTTTAATTTATCTCTAGATGGTAAATTTGAGTTAAAGTTACAATAATATAACAGCATGGGAATTAGAGTCAGTCTCACTTAAGCTGCAAACAGTTTTAGCCACGTGGTAATTATGTGATTTCAGGCCAGTTATGAGACTTAGTTTGTCAACTTATAATTATGGGAATATTATCTAACATTGAGACTATTTCAATAATTTAAAAAATTAAAATTCTTAGCACAGTGTGTGGAAAGAGTAGCTGCCACATCCCACAGGAGGCCACATTGCCTTCATGTGCCTGATACGTATAGAGAACTTGTCTCTACACACCTTAGTGAATAGATGCCATGCACTGATTAGGTGATGGCAATTTTCAACAAATGGATGAAATTGAAAATTATCATCAGCAAAACAGAACAGGTCAGGAAGAAGGTAGGGTACCACTGAACCTCTTTGTACCTGACCAGATGAGGAAATAGTGACTAGTCAGAGGACAATTTCAATCCTGCAAATTGGCAACTGGCCCAGAACTCTGACTGCTACAAGGAGATGTGAAAAGTTTTAGTTTAATATTTAATTTAAAGGAGAGACCCTTTTTCATCAGAGTGGCAGTTCATTGGGGAACGATTGGCAGGAATTACAGTACATCTGGCAACTATATACTTCACTTAGGAGTGATGGGTGGAGGTATTCGGGTGCCTAAGCTTCTCCACAAACCCAAGCAGCATCACCTCTGCAGAGACCAGACCAAAATTGAAGCAAGGAGAGAGAATTCCAATCATGAAATTCAAGACGTATGATAATGCAGTCTTATTTCCAGTGTCGTTGTGGATCTGGTTACTCTCAACAACTCACGTGCTCATGCACAGATCCAAAGATGAGAAGATGAAGCCATTCCAAGAGCAAAGTAATTGACAGATAAATATTATTGATTGCATTTATTCAAGTACCTAGAGAACATCAAGAATGCTGGTTGGACTGAGAGCACTGGCTTGATCTGTGGCTCCCTTATGGACACAGAGCTCTCCCCTCTCTCACAGAGCTTTGCATAAAGTTTTTCTTTTTTTTTCCCCCTTTCTTTTTTTGTCAGAAAAAAATTATGAAAGTGTCACTTTCCCTTTGCAGTTAATTCAGGAGAGATCCTCAATTCGAGCAGGGCACATTTTCATGCAAATACAGCAGCACAGTTCCCAGCCCCCTAATAGCTTCTTACAAATGATGTGCCATTACAACGAGGTTTATTTAAACAAATTTAATACATCTTTAATCAAGCTGGAGAGCATTTTCAAAGGTCACGCTCCAAATCAGGATCACTGTACTGAGCTTATCAAAGTATTAGCTTAAGGGGGAGGGAGAATTATTTCTTGGACAAGTAATTTTAGGCAAATCTTTATTTACATTTTTATTCAGTTATTAAATTTTATTCCTTTCCCTCCTCCTTCTAGTCTCCATTTATGAACCTATAAGAAAGTCTGCAAATGGAGCTATAAGCATATCACTGCAGCCAGTCCTTCTAGAGGCGACGCCTTTGAACGCAGAGAGTCTGAAAGGCAAGGACAAGAGACCAGGCATTTTCAATGTCAGAGATAATCTTTTAGTGCCTCTAAAGCATCTTTCCCAAAGGTCTCACATTAGGCTCTGTATACATTGTTGAAATTCTAATGCACTATTTCTTCAGTGGATAAATGAAATAGACATTGAGAGTTGCCCTAACCTAGATCATCATTCTTTCCCCTTCTCTGTCTATCTCGTTCTCTCTCTGTCTCTGTCTTTCTTCTGTACATATCACACAGAGTTTCTGAAAACAAACATTTATTGCCTGCTTGCCATGTGCCAAGCACTGTGCTATGCTTATATCTTTAAAATTCCATTAATTATTTTCATAGATGCTAATGGGATCTATGAAAGATATCCAAGTTTCTCTCTCCTTAACTCTTGACTCTATTACATGAATATTTATAGAACAAAAAAGATCAGCTTGATGCACCTAAGAAAAGGAAGTTTATCTTTGGTTCTAAATCTCTGGACAAATGTCAGAAACAGCAACGACCATATGCAGTCACAGTGACAAACGAAATGTCAGTGTTCTCAGAGCACAAGCTCCCACTCCGTAAAATTCAACCCTTTATTCTGGTATAAAAGTAACTAATGAGGCCCCAAGATTAAAGGGGAAGTGAACTTTGCAAGAACATAAAAATAGCTGATAGAAAGAAAAGAGTTACTCCTGAGGATTTTAATCCTCATTAGACTTAGGAGCTTTCAAACTTCTCAACAACATAGAAATCAAACAAAGCATCTGAAAAGACAACCCTGAGATAATGAAAAGACCATGTAGCAGTGCAGTTGAATCTATTTTGGGGTCTTAGCTCACTACCGTGAATTGCCTGTAGGGTGAAGAAAACTAGAGGAACAGAGCAAAGCATGAGCATCACACAGACGGTCATTATTACAGACCAGTAAGGGATAGAGCCCCACCCCGCCACATAGATCATTCACCTATAGCACCAAGTAGAATGCAGCACCTAGTAGCTAAGGGCAAGAGAGAGTAGGTAAACTTGAGATGCCAGGGAATTTACTTGTAATCAATAACAACAGAACAAGGCTCAGTTAGTGATTTTGGATTTGGGTTGATTTCAAGGAAATTATCAAATGTCTTATTATTGAGTCTTAGGGGTGCAAAATAAAATATGAAAAAAAACCCTGCGAATCAAACAAATGAGAAGATGTTTACCACTCTTTCTAAATATGATTTCCCTGCTATTCTGAAGGCATAGAGGATTATTTATATGGAATGTATGACAATAGTCAAAAAGTAAAGTTGTATTACAGTTTTGGATGATTTTATATCCCTGGCCAGTGAGATTATATGCCTTTTCAAAAGATCCATGAGATAGCAGGTTTCAAAATTGACCTTGACATGAATAAACACCAGCCACTGTTCTCTGTAATTTCCATTCAAATTTTTCCCTGTTTGATGCATCAGCATCACATATCAGAAACTCTACTGTAGGACAGCTTATTCTTTCTGACTCACGGTATCCCTGGCTTCCTTAAAAAAAAGTGATTGACCAAACACTTGCCTCCCGTCACAGGCCGGGTTTAAACTGGCCTTTCCTTTTTAAAACATTGGTCGTTCTTCTCCTAATTCCAGCCCCACTCCACTCTTCCTCCTTTTTCTCAACTACAGTCTGAAATTCTAGAAACAGTGGCCTAAGACTTTCAGTAGCTTTGGTGCCAGTGACTGTGTTTCTGAACCCAGGTGTGAGTGTGACATGGCACAATTAAGAGCTCTCAGCTTTCATAGCTGAGACTAATCCCTTACACAGCCCGAGAAATGCAGCACCCTCAGGACTGTACTCAGAGGCTGATATGTCGGGACTGGCCTGAGGCATGCCATGCATATTTTTAAAAAAGTTTCCCAAGTAATTATATAGGAAGAATAGTGGACTTCTAAAACAGCTCTGTCATCTTCCTAACTCATTTTCCAACTGTGTTGTCAAGTCACTTATTCTTCCTAAGTCTCACTTTGAAAGACGGAGACCCATTTATGCATCCCATCATTCTTCCAGAAAGTAGCATTTATCAGGTGTATACTATGTGCTTTGCATAAATGAATAATTCTTCTAGGATATTCCAGCCTAGTGGAGTAGACTGATTTAATTTGATAGGTATGTATAAACATCTAGGAGAACTGGAGATACCAATTCTCCTTAGGCATGTCAAAGTTGGTAAGACTTTATAGATCAAATGAAATTAGCCAGGTCTTAGGTGATGAATACACATTTGCCAGGAGAAAGAGAAAGAATGTTTAAGCAAGAAGGGGGAGTATATTTAAAACCTGGAAGCATGAAACACATCGTACCTTAAGACTGATAATTTCTGGGGACTTGAAAATTTATTGGTTAAGAAATGAGGACAGCAGTGGTGACTGTGACAGGAAAGGTAAATGAAGACTAAATTTTGAAGGTTCTGGAAAAACGTGTTGAAGAATTTGGAATTTTTTCTTGTGGAAAATGGGTTACTATTTTTGTCTTTGTCTGCTTTTAACACAGGAGTGTTAGACATAAGCAGAAAGATTCATAATTCCTAGGGTAAATTTAGTGTCAGGGGTGTAAGTAATATATAGGACACCAAAACTGATTAAGGCAGCAAAACAAGAGGGGCTTCTCAGGTAGAAATTAATAGACCGTGATGACTAAGTGATGACTAAGGCTAGGTAATAAGAAAATATCAATGGTGATTTGTGCTTCACCATGTTTGAGAGATGATCTCACCAGGAAAGAAAGTATAACTTCGTTCTATAAGACAGTATTTTTTTCACATGTTGAAAAATCTGAAATTATGAAGACTTTATTGCATCTCTTGCTTTAATTCAGACATTTGCCTATTCAGGCTTTACAAAAAGGCTTGTTCCCAGAGGCCCTTCTACAGTAAAACTATGGTAAAACTACTTAGTGACTTCCTATAGACCATGGCCCAATGAATTACAGCATCAAATGTGAATTAGTTGATGTTATTACAATGTTTATGAGTTTAGTTAGTAGAAATCCATGATGTCCAACCCTGGAGTCAGGGAGTGATATGGTGGAGGTGGTGGGGGCAGGGAGGAACAACCAGTCTGTGGGAAAACAGACAACTTCTCCATGGAAGCTCCTCCCGTTGACTATGTTTTTATTGGATAAGGGTAAAACTAGAATTGAACCTTGCCTAGAAATTTGCTTTTCATGTTGTTCAAATAGACTTCATTTTTTAAAGGAACTTTTAGGTTCACAGCAAAATTGAACAGAAGGTTAAGAAGATTCCCCCATGTGCCCTGGCACCACCAGAGAGGTCCGTCAGTTACAATCACTGAGCTGACACTGACCCATCTTTCGTTATGACCTAAAATCGATGGGTTACATTAAAGTTCACTCCTGTTGTTGAATATAATCTGGATTTTAACATATGTATACTGACATATCCTCCATTATGGTGACATGCAGAGGAGTTTCACTGCCCTGAAAATATTCTGCCTTCTGCATATTCATCCCAATGCCCTTTCCAATCTTTGGAAATCATTTATTTTGTATGGTCTGGATAGTTTTGTTTTTTTCCAGAATATCATGAAGTTGGGACCACATATTATCCAGCCTTTAGGATTGGCTTCTTTCACTTAATAATATGCATTTAAAGTTCCTCCAATTTTTTTCATGGCTCCGTAGTTCATTTATTTTCAACACTGAGTCATATTCCATTGTCTGACTGAAAGACAATTTATTTACCCATTCATCTAATGAAAGGCACCTTGGTTATGTCCAAGTTTGTAAAATTATGAATAATGGAGTAACAACATTTGTAGGCAGGTTTACATGTTTACATGTAGAGGTATTTTCAAGTCTTTTGTAGAGAAGAAGTTTTAATTTTAATGTAGCCAAACTTATCAGTGATTTATTTCATGAATTGTTCCTTTGATATTTCATCTGGCTCATGCCTGTAATCCTACCACTCTGGAAGACTGAGGCAGGTGGATTGCCTGGGCTTAGGAGTTCCAGACCAGCGTGAGCAAGAGTGAGACCCCTTAGCCAGGCATTGTGGTGGGCACCTAACATCCCAGCTACTTGGGAGGCTGATGCAAAGGATCACATAAGCCCAAGAATTTGAAGTTGCTATGAGCTATGATGCTAGGGCACTCTACTGGGGGTGACAAAGTGAGACTCTGTCTCAAAAAAAAATTCAAATGTCACTGATGTACTCAAAATTACTTATATGTTCTCTTATGTTATCTTACAGGAGATTTATAGTTTTCCATTTTAAATTTAGGTCTATAATCTATCCAGAGTTAATTTTTGTGAGTGATGTGAGATCTGTATACAGATTTATGTTTTTGAGTAAGGATTTCCTGTTGTGCAGATTTACTTTTGCCCATGAAAAAGAAAATAATTTGATCAAGAGTAGACATTATGTGGTTTAGGAAAGCATTATTATGGACCCCATTCCTTATGTATTGTCAGACCCTGGGTCCTGTCTAGGAATTAGAAGATGAGGAAAGAACATTAACTACATTCCAAAAAGTAATGTACATGGCCATCTTTATGAAAGACAAATTGTCTTGTCAATGCTATGTGTTTAGAGGTATAGAAGTTTTGATTTTACTGTCTCTGAGAATCATTGTTTGCTATAGAGAGATTTTCTGTATTGTGCTCAAAAAACTACCTGAGAGAGCCTAGAAGTTAGCAAAAGCAAAAAAGGGGACATACTCCACACAAATCAGCCATTCAGAAATATGCTGCTGGGAATTATTATGGTGTGGGACAGAGTCAGATTATTTTTGTACACCATACTTAGGAGAGACAGAAACAAGCAAAGACACCAGAAAGAAATCAAGACCCAGAACAGAGTACTGCCAATGAAGAGAGTACTACTCTGTCGGGTTCCTGGGTTAGAACTGAGGCAGGTCTAACCAAAGGATTATTTTTATCTATTTATTTATTTTTGAGACAGAGTCTCACTATGTCACCCTCAGTAGAGAGCTGTGGTGTCAGCTCACAGCAACCTCAAACTCTTGAGCTTATGTGATTCTCTTGCCTCAGCCTCCTAAGTAGCTGGGGCTACATGCACCTGCCACTACATTCAGCTACAAAAAGATTATTCTTTAAAGGGGTACGTGGGATCTAAGAAGAAACAAAAACCAATAAGAACATTAGATGATAAATTTACACAAGACTTGGAAAAGCAAGAAGGAATATCCTCCCATGGGCTGAAGGGGCAAGTGGTAGAAGAGATTAGGTGGAGAACCTGCAGACTTCTGACTTCAAGACTGTTCTTTTTGAAGCACCAAAGAAGGTAAGAGAAAACTCATCTTTCTCTGCTTTACCTTCTTTAATGAAAGGATTTGACCTGTTCTGAGCCCACATTGGGCTCAGTCAAAAGGCCACACTTAAGAACCAGGAAGGCTGCAAGTTTCCAAAAGACTACATTGGGAACCGGTGAAATAAATATCATCACCTCACATTCCTCTGACTCTCCAAACATATCTCATCATCTGACTTTGGTCCACTGGCTGAAATGAACCATGAACCAAAGGGCAAAGGTCACTGTAGAGACAATCCTCATAAACCAGGTTCCTAGAGCATGAAGCAGAGCAGGATACAGAAGGATAGAGAACGGACCGGAGGGCAGAAAGTATGCATCACAGTGGCCACCTCTATGTGCATGTGTGACAGAGAGAGAGAGACAAACAGAGAAAGGTGAAGGACATGTCAGTTTGTCATTTCCTGTAATTTCTCCTAATTGCTCATTAAAATATTTTCCCAGACTTGTTTTACTCGCCTCAATGAAAGGGTTCCGTGAGAAAGAGTGGTTTTTCCCCATGATGTTTCTGCTAAGCAAGCATAGCAGGACTATCCTGAAGGTGGTGTGAACTACTTAGGTCTGCACTGAAGGCTAAGAACGCTGTGATTCCACAGGGCCATCAGCTATGAGGCTGAGAATGACTGAGGAAGAGACACGGCAGGGAAGAACAGTCCAGATTTGACAGCGGTATCATACAGGTTGAGTGTGGGAGTGAGGGGTGAGACAACAATGCTCTTTCCTTTTTAATTATTTTTTCAAAATATAAAGAAAAGATGACACATAAACACAACAGATGAATTTTTTTTTTAAAAAAGAAAGACATGTGAGAGAAAAGAATAACAGATACCTATTGAGAAAAATAGTTTTCAAAATATGTATAACGCCAATTAGTAAAATAGTACTGTTTACTTATTTCCAGATTGCCTTGTATGAGTCTTGTATGGCTCTTTAAGGAAGAGACTCTGAAATTATTTTGACCTTTTATTTACTTAAAGAAATTCACCAAGAACATTTTGTAGCTTTCAACCCTTCTAAAGAAACACTAGCTTGAATGAGAGAGAATATTCTGCAAATTGACTCCCAGGCTGATTTCCCACTCTCATTTGGAATGGAGTAGAGCCAATTCCTTCAGCCATTAGCTACGTGATACAAATTGATTTTAATAATGCATTCCAAATACAAATAGAAATAACTATTACAATATATGTAGGTATATATTTTAAACTGTTTTTCGTTAAAACAGATAAATGAAAATTTATCCCATGGCTAATTTCTATGGTTTAGTAACTACTTTTTTAGTTTTTATTTTTTACTTTTTGGTTCAAGTTAGATAATAATTCACAAAAAAGACTAACTCTCTTTTAAGGGAGAAAAGAATAGTGAATACCTCTTGAGAAAAATTTATCACTTTCTTGTGTCGAGAAAGTCACGAGTTTGTTAAGAAGGGATCATTTATTTCATATGTAAGGGAAAATAATATAAAAAGAAATGAAAGCATCTTTCAGGAAAATCATTTGATTCTCTGCGAGTATTACATAAATACATATTTATTTGTAAGAAAGTGTTTTCTTTTTACCTTTCTGATACTAAATCTATGGTAGCCCTAGTAGTGTAGACAATTGCATTCTGATTTAAATTTTCATAAATAATAGCCAGTATTAGCTCTATAATCTCTATATATTATGTGTATTTAAATTTCTAGCTTTTATGCTTTTAATCATACCTTTGTTTATGTTAGAAATTTGGATGACATCTCTAAGAAAACATAATACTAGAGATTCAATAGTCCAGCTTTATATGCTAAGGTAAGCCATCTAACAAATAGAATTATGACTCAGATTTCATGGAGTCTTCACTAATCCAGTATCTGGATACTAATTAATGTGGTTATACTATAATTTTAAGGATAAATGTAACACTTTAATATGACCATTAGGAGAGCCCCCCCAAAAAAATTGCCAATAAATATTCTTAAATTATTTTTTGTTTTGGTAATTGTTTAAAATACATTATCAAAGCTCAAAATTCTACTTAAATTAATTTCTATCAAAATAGAAAGAGATGATATATATTAGTCACTGTTTTTGTTTGAAAACGAAAATATTTTCAATTCACCAAAAATAATATTTTATGCTCATCAACTATTTCACTTCATATTCATATGCAAAAAGTAGTCCAAACTTTACTGGAAGAATCTACTCAGCTGAAATACATAATGTGGAACATTTAAATAAACATTTGTTATTCAACTTCTTTTATGCTTTATATAGCACTCTAACTTTTTCTTAGGTTCTGGTGTGGAATATACGATATACACATACACACACATTCCAAAATGATAGTCATCCTTAATTTCAGTTATTGGTTATGGTCAATTTTTATTTTTTTGAAATATTCCACTCTGTTTCCACACCGAATGCACTCTTCATTGAATAGATACTAAACAAATGTTTGCCATTTGTTATAGAAAGTAAAAATTTGAGAATACTTCTGCAAGTTAAATTGAAAGTCAAGACAAACTCAAGATCTTAACATAAATTGCTTCATTTAGTTCAATTCACTCTCATGAGAACTTAGAAATGGTAGGCATGAAGGAACACTGTGGAGACAGTGATGGTTTATGGCCCAGAGCCCTTGAGTGAAATGATCCATTGTTCAAAATATAAAAGAATTGAGGCCTTTGGCTTCCTTGCCCCTTAAAGTTAGTATTCTATCCTGCTGCTAAAAGACCTTGTCTAAAGAAATATCACAATTTTCTTCAATGTTCTTTTCCTTGCTTAAAATGTCTCCAAATTAAGAAGTGAAAAGTTACTATTTTTTTTCTTTACAACATTTTCAATTTCAAAGATTTTGGAACAGGACCCACCATGGAAAATGTTCAAACTTTATCCTCTTGATAGATACTAGATAGATACTTCAGAATGAGATCAATATGTCCTCACATTTAAATAGAACATCCCATTACACAGAGCCAGGCTGTCAAGATTGGATTGCATGTATAATCTTCTTTAAAAAAATTAATGCTTCCAAATGAATAAGATGAAATAGAGTAGAAAAATCATATTCTCATTGCCAATCTATCATTTTAAAGTAATACCTAGGCAGTCCATCAGCATCAAGACGATAGGGACATCTGCTACGCTTTTCTGAGACAGCCTAATTTACATATTTGTAAATATTAAATATAAATTTAGAAATTGATATTTCCTTTTTCTTTATAAATGGTCATAAATCATTGATGGAATCTGAATATGTTAAGGATGAATAGATTCCTTCCCCGGTTCTTTTAGAAATAGAGCTAATTTTGCTGCCCATATTGGTAACATTCTGTGCTATATCAGGGTACTGACAAGAAATAATGGTGTGCACACTTTTGTCTTAAAATTTTTCCCTGTTTCTTTAGTTACAACCACACCCACTGTAATATTTTGTCCAGTTTTGTTTAAGTGCATCAGTCTGACACTGATTCTTTTTCAGGTATCTAGAAGATTAACATTCCATCTTTGTATTCTTAATTTCAGGTTTATCTGAGAAGTGGATAATGCAATAGGAAAATATTCATAAATTTAATTAATTTTTTAAAGTCTAAGCTATAGCTGATAAAATAAAACTGTAAAAGCCAGATATATTTTGTCTGGTCTTTGCTTACAGAGAACATTTGTGAAGAATTTTTTAATATATCTTAGAAAATTTTTTTACGGTATTTTCTCTGATTCTTGTTTCCTTACTCTTTATTGGTTATCTGGCCCACAGTTGAATGTATATGATATACTATTAAAACACATTTGTTGAGTAAATGTCAAGTAAGATATAATAAAAATATGCAGGTCAATTTTAAAATAAGTATATCCTAAATGTTAGTTTGTAGATTAGGTATCTATCACTAGTAACACATTAGTCCATACAAATATATAGTTGTTAGGTTCCTAGTTGTTAGGCTAGCCCAAACATAAATGAGTCTATTAATCAATGCTAATCATGCTTGCCTCAGTTATTGAGGCATTAGTAGGAGTCCTACCACTTCAGGAAAGGAAAGGAGGAGAATAAGAAAAATAATTACTACCCTCCCTTCTCTCTTGAATTCATAAACCATCATCACCATCTTGGAACAGTTAATTATGCAACGATATACCTTTATATTTCTTTTTCTGCATCATTCTAGAAATTAAAAATAATCCCTTATACTGATTATGAAATACTTAAAGTACTTTTCATGAACAACATGTTTTTAGCCCTTTCTATGTTCTAGGAATAATTATAAATGCTTTGTGTATATTATAGGTATATTATGTTTCCTTCTAAACATAAACCCCATGATATAAGTACTAATTATCACCATTTTACAGATGAGGATATTGAAAAAGAGTGATATTCAGTGATTTTTTTTTTTTTTTTGCATAATGAGAAAGTGGCACAACCAGGCTTGCAAGTGCCTTTATTTCATTCTCAGTCTCAATCGAGGGTGGCTCTGCCCTGAAGCCCTCCCTTCACATTGAGTACAGCCTTCACCCCCAGACACAGCCTCACCACCAAGTTCCTCATTCATTCATACTGAGGTAGATCTTAGGAAAGAAGCAATAGATACATTTTTAAAATGTGACTAATACTACCTCTTCTAAACCATCTCAGAGAGATTTGAAAAGAAGACTCAGATTAAGTATTTTATGGAGAGAGTTAATATTTAAAAGAACACTAAAATAAAAAATAACACACTGTTTGGATGAGGGAGGGAGAAAATCCAATAGAAATATCAAATTTTAACATTTTTATATAGTATTTTCTAATACCCTATCCCTGTATTTTTTCTTTATGTGATATGTAGTTGGGAGATCTTCGTAACAGAATTTTTTCTTTTTTTTTTTTTTTTAACTTAATGGGTAACATTGGCCTTTTCCCAAGTTTTCACAAAATTTTCGTAGATATAATGCTGTCATATATTCTGACTGGAAAACAAGAAACAGATCTTAGACCCCACTGGTCACTTGTAAATAGGAGTTTATAATTTGGGAACTGGCTCTCAAATACATTCTTTACCTCTTTGTTCTATAAGGCTTGAAATTTGTAATATATGTATGTGAAAAGTGTGCATGTGAGAAAGTTGATGTCTGAAGAGAAACAATGTTTAGTCAACGACATTCATCTAAGCCCTGGCTTGACCAGGTTACTGACAGAAAGTAACTGCTTCATTGCTGGACTAAATGAAACCAAAATAACCCCCAAAGAATTGCTTTTGCGTTTTAAAAGGCTGTGTGTGTCTGTGTGTGCATTTGCTTCTCTTAAGCTTTCTGAGAAATTAAAAGGCGTTTTCGAAAGCACGATACCTTTACTTTCTCTACATAAATCAGCACCTTTTATAGATGCCACTATGTGAAGGCAAACCAAGGGTGATCTGATTTAATAAGACATGACATGAAAAAAGAGCAACTTATTTTTTACCACTCACTGGTCAACTAATTTTCTTTTTTATCAGACTTAAGTTAACAACATTCATCCAACAACAAAAAAAAGATTTAATGATCAATATCCAAGAATTGATAATCACCTGATAATTCAGATGATTATACTCTTACTATAGTCTAAAATTTCAATATACAGGGCTTTAATATTTGAACAAAAACTGCACTGTGACAGACACAGCATCTGATAAGGAAGGGACAACTTTAGGAACTAAGATTGAGTGGATGCTTTGGTCTCATACCTGATTGGTTTACAAGGAATGGTTCAGTTACCAGACGCTGCCTTGCTCTCAGTGCTGCTGGCTGTGTGAGCAATGGCCATACTGAACTCATGGTTCCAATGCAGCTTCAGGATTACGACACAGGGATTTTCTGCTATGGCCTATAGAAATTACTCTTGGCCTCTAAAAGATAACCAAAACCACCAAACCAGCTAGCTTTCAGATCTGCACCATATATTTCTTATTAACAATTTTCATCACCAAACTTAGAAAACAGATTTTAAAAAGTTAAATATAATAGAAAAGATATATACAGCTATATCTCGAGCTTTTATTTCCACGAAAGTCCACAGCAAAGATGAAGAGTCCAAATGCTTTTACTCTTTATTCATTTCTTTTTGTGATATTAAAAAGTGGACACTTTTACAAGACCTTAAGCTATAATTCGAACTGACATCCTTATAGCCAACTACATTAAAGTTTAGAAGAAATTCTCAAGAGAAACACTTACATAGGGTAATATAAATGTATATTTCTGTGTGTGTATAAAAGAAAGTAGGTAGGTCAGCAAATATAGGGAAATATATTCATAGTAATTAACCACTCTCTTCTCTCTCTGATCCTTTTCTTTTATAGGCAACATATTCGTTTAAGATTGCTCATTCAAAAGAGGTAAATGAACCTTGTTCTTTTGGTAGCTGGGCTAGTTTTGCTTATCTCAGTTAGAACTAGTAAATAATTCTCAGTAGCAGCATGAAGAAAATCCAGCTCAGTTTCCTGCATTCTAAATCAATCTCAGGTTTAAAAGAAGGTGCAGGCTTAAAAGTTATTACAACTCCACTGTTTTCTCTGATAAATTACATGAATAACATTTGAGACAATGCATTGTTAAATATTTATGTCTACTACTATAGAACCAAGAAAAGCACAAGAACCCCGAGAAGAATAAATATATTTACCTAAATAAATTACTAAGACAAATATACTCCTATGTGCTCTGTACCAATAAACAGTAGGTATTCACTAAATTGTAGAATATAAATGGTTCATTTCCTCTAAATGTACACTGAAAGATCTATAACATGTTACACATTTCCTGTGCTTTGCATATATATTTCAATATTCATCATGAAAAGCCTTGCTTATGTGTCAATATACATTACTTTGCATATATTAAGAAAGGCTTTTTTTTTTAATTTCAACATTACGGATGCTTTTTACTATGGGGGAAAGCTTAGGTCTTATTTCATGATTAACCCTTTCACGGCTCATCCTTTTTTCTCTACATGACATTTGCACAAAATGAATTGCTTGCTTAGACACAGCTAACTAAATAAAAGCAGGCCAGAGCTGATAGTATGAAAAATGGATTTTCATTACTGTTTCATTGATTCTTGTAAATAAGGGCCTGAGGCCTGCTCCGAAAAGGCTGCAAACAGTAATAATTTAATCTGAGGTGACATAGACCAAAATGTATGTGGACAAAAATCATCCTTGAATATTAAACAACAGCCTCAAGACAGAGAAAAGTGTTACGGGCGAATTTAAATGTATGCAGATCGGTGGGTAACATATTTAAAAACAGAAATTAAAGATTCCTGTCATAAATCACATTTGCTGCCATGGATATGCCTTGTTATGCTGGCGTTTAAGCAAACCTGAAAGGTTAAGGCAGTTGGTGCATTAAATCGTACAAGGATAATTAATACTTTTCTTGTGGCTATTTATAAGAAATGGAAAATATTGTCAGATCAGCTGTGGCACTGTAGTAATTTGAGGGGGAAGCCATGAAAGCCTGAGTCAATAGTTTTAACTGGACAAATGTCAAATGCTTAATGATGCAGTATCCCAATTTGGAAGCTGTTTGAAAGTTGTATATTTTTTAAAATGAGGTAAAATAGTTCATTCTTATACTGCAATTATAATTTGTCTCCCACACTCTTCGTATTGCCCAAGGAAAAAAAATAAAAGCAATTTTTCACATGAATTTTTTGTTGGAAGGGATTATGCCTCAGACACCTATACTGTAGATGCCATATAAAAATAAGTACGATTTCTAGTAACAAGCATCATAAAGTCTACCTTTCACCATGTCTCAAAAATAGTGATGACACTATTTTTTTTTGAATGACTAATTTACTTGTCATATCGGGAATTAAGTTAGTAACATCAGAGACCCTCCAACCACTTCCCTAGAGGAAAATCTACCTTTGTTACTCAATGAACTTAGGTTTTATGATCACTCAATTATTTAAAAAACCTCCTGTCAAAGCTTGCCCGCTTTCTATACTATAAACTAAAATCAGTGCTTTTTATTAGTATCATGCATTATGAAAAAGTCCCCCCACAAGATATAAGCCTTATAGCGTCAAATACTTGAGACTTGAAAGGGCCATTTATCTTTCAGGGGACTGCTACCTGTATAATATTCCTTTAAGCTCAGAGAAAGAAATGACTACTCTCTGGAAATAAAACTACTCTTGTTGTGAATAAAATAGTCTTAAGATCATAGATGTATCATTTATGCAGAATTAATCTAGTTTACAACAGCGGGGTGTGATTATTATATCATAAGAATGAACCTACTATATTTTAATACAAAATGAGCATGAAATAAGTAAAAATAATCTCTTTTTGGAAAACAAACTAAAATAGATTGCACATAGGTACTTCTCTGTTTATAAAATCCTTTAATATTTTCACGATTGAAAGCCTAGAGATCGTTAACTAAAAAAGCCCAAATGAACATTTACTACAATGTTCTTTTAAATATCTTTTATGTAAACAAATGACACAAAATTAGTTCTGGGTTTTTGCTAGAGTATGCCATCAGTGAGTGCTCCCCATTGGCCTGAGAAACCAATTCACTGGGGGCACTTATGGTTCTTTAAATAGGGTGAGTCAGGAAATCTTGTTCCCTCACCATTGATAGCTAATACTGAAGTGAAGTGATAAAACCATTTTCACATTAACACTCCTGCTCAGTGTTGAGGTCATTGGGTATAGCAGTAGTCATGTATACCATCTTTCATTACACTTACACAACATAGGACCCACTCATGTTTTTTTATTTTCATTGATATTACTCCTCATAACTAAACTCTCAATGATGATTTTGAATGTGTGAAATGACTTTAGAGAAAGCTATGAGGTTTGTTTTAAAATTGTAGAAGTTTTGCTTAGAATTCTTTTTTAAATCCCATGTAAAAAAAAAAGAAACCAGAAAAAAAGGAAAAAAAAAAAAAACAGATGAGGTGAATGGGACCTCCCTTGCTAACATCTGCAGGGTTGTAATTGCTTCAATAGTTCAACCCTCCCCTGTGACTCAGTATCCAGAGACATTGCCTCATAGGTAGAGGATGAACATCAATACATCTGGCCTGACAAATACTCTGTGAGTAATGCCCCTTGACCAACAGTCTTTCCTACTTGAACAAACATGGCATGGCTTTAGGGATTGAGAATGGTTTCATGTCATCACAGCCTTCCTGACTAAGCATGTAAAGTTCATAATATGTGATCAGACAAGGTTGAAAGAGTAAAATTGACAAGGCCATAGGAAGGATGGAACTCTAGTCATCAGACACTGGCCTCCGAAACCTTGTATTAAATACTGTCCTTGTTTAAGTAAATTGTCCCTGGACCAGAAGCTTCCTGAAACAAAGAAAGTAATGTTAGGGATTAAGCTGGGATTTAAACAAGAAATGATTATCTTTGGTTATGTTTTCTGTGTTTTTGAAGACTGGACATTAAGTCATTATCATCTTGCTAATGATTAATGTCAAGATCACTAATTGGTGATCAATTTAAAAACTCTTAGCAGACTGTTTTAAACTTAAATGCAAGGCTATTTTCAGTTTTCAACGTTCTTTTTAGCTATTGGTATTAAACATACATAACACATTTCCCTGGAAGTTGATATAACCCAGCTGTTAAGGATAAGATAGGAAAAACAGACTAAACATGAATTGAAAGTGAGAATTTTTCTTGAAGAGAAAGCCTCTCTAAGTTATGTTGCAAAGCGGTGGATCTAAGGAATAACATTTTATGCCTTGCTCTCACTTTTGCAGGATAGCCAAATCTTTTGCAAGATAGGAAATATTTTCCTGTTTAATAGTAGATTATTGTCTAGACTACTATCAGGCTGGATTAGCAAGAATAGGGACACAACCCCAAAGTCAACCTCTAGCAATTCTAGAAATAAGTTTTGATTTATAGGCCAATAAAAATATGTTCTTAAATCTACAACTTGTAAGACTAATTTTACCATTTGAATGTACCAAATAGTTTCAATATGAGTGGAGAATTAAAAAAAAAAAAGCTCACCAGCTAAATACAGTAAGAAGTAGATACAATAAAATGGGAGAAATCATAGACACTAATCTCTTAAGAGCTGTAATGGCTCCTGTGGGCCTGTTATTGCCTGAGTAATAAATATATCTCCTGTGCATGAGCATTAACCTCTGCAAAAATATCATGAGAATATGTAGCACATGCACTTGTAAACATTAGTGGCAGCTGCACTGATGTATAAGTGTACATTGAAATGACTCCAAAGTAGCTATAATGTCCTATCATGGCAGGCTTGGTGAATGCCAATGTATTTACATGATCAAAGAGACAAATGAATTGGCTGTAAATGTATCATTAGTTGTAAGCTTCACAATTTGTCATAATTGACACTGGCCTTCAATGTCATGCAGATTAAAGCATAGTGAAGCTATGGAGAAAGCTATGGCTTCAAGGTTTTTATATAGGTCTGAAACATTGGGTGGGAATAAATAGTACTTTTCAGAGAATTGCACACATGTTTTAGATCTATCCTCAACGCAAACTTTAGGGAAAAAGCTCCATGTGACCAGCATAAAGACGCCATTATATCTCCCTTAAATAGCCATTGGTTATAAGGTATGCAATAGGAGAGGCAGGTAGTATGAATGTTATATTAAGTTCAGATTCTAAAATGTGATTTCCCAGAACTAACAGATAATAAATGATCAAGTGTTCTTAAACATCCCTTAATCATTTTTTTCTTTTTTTTTTTTTTTGGCCAGGACTGGGTTTGAAAACCCGCCACCTCCGGCATATAGGGCTGGCGCCCCACTCCTTTGAGCCACAGGCACCCCCCCAATCATATTTTTAATCAAATATTTCTACTTCTAAGGACACATCATTCTTGTACCAGGTATAGAGAAGGTCATTTGAGTTATTTTCTAAGAAAAAAAATCAGAATCCGTATTGTGTTCAACAATAGAAGAAAGGATAAACATTTAAAATAAAGCACTTCCATCAGTGGTAATACTTGAAAATTTCCAAGACTATTTTAAGATGCTTGGTGATACTTCAAAATAGAAAGTAAATAAGAACAAGTTATAAAATTATGTTTCCAATTTTGTAGGAAAAATGTGTATCGATATGTAAAAAATTGGAAAGAACTACAAAAAATTAACACTACTTAAAAGTATTTGGGATAATTATTTTCTATAAACTTTTAGGATTTTTTAAATTTTATGAAAGCATTACTGTACTTAAATTTATCATAAATATTTTCTAAACAGAAAAACATTGAAGGATATATCCAGTAAAGTAGCAATTAACAACCCTTTTGAGGCTACTAGGATCTCTTTTCTATTTATCTTTGAAACAATTATATTGATTTTCTTTCTTTTAAAGCAGAATTTTATTAAGGAGTCCTCTTAGAGCCTCCCATTCCTCCATAGTGTTGATGAGCCCTAAGGAGAGATTTTCCAAGAGTGGAATTATTCTGAAAATAGATTTCAGAAGGCAGGGATCTTGTCCTGTATGAAATAACGATAATTCATTCAATCCCCATTGTTCTGTGTGGCTTTGTCAGTTAGATAAACATATAAACTTCACATTAGCAACATTTCCTGACCTCAAGTCCTCCTCACATCAACTCGGAGCTCTGCAGTGGACCTAAAACCAGTTCCTTTTTGCGTTTCCATTACCTCAGTCCACGGTTTTCCTTCTGTCCAAATGCCTCTATTCCCTCTTTTCTCGTCCCCACGTCTACCCTCTTCACCTCAGTAAGTCTCTGATTATTCCCACTTTCCACTGAGGTCTTGTCTTACTGTCGTGGATTCCTTTGGATTTTGTGGGAGCCCTACTTGCTTGCTTCCATTTCATCCTTTGCTATCTCAAATATGAGACTTGTCCCACTGGAATGTTATTGCAGAGTAATTATCTGGTTTTCCATTAGGCGATGTGCTGTGTGTGGACTGGAAGGGTGTCTGCCATACTCAATGCTCTATCTTCAGTGCATAGGAGTGGGATATTTTAATGTGTGAATAAACAAGGGAAGTATTAACATTTTCACTGTCATATAGGTCAAACCCGCATTCCTAGTGTTTATTTGTGCAATATAATGATGTGAGCAAGCAAACATTGTACATACTGAATCCTCATAACCACAATGGCGATAATGGATAAAACTTCAGAGTGCTTATCCTGGATCCTGCTTTGTTCTCATTGCTTAATATATACCACTTCATTTAATCCTTTAAACAGGAGGTGTTGTTACGGCCATTTTACACATAAGAGTACTGAGGCACTGGAACTTTACATTTTCTCACAGTCACACAGTTAATAAGTGGTTCTATTGGGATTCTGTGGCCTCTCCAAAATTATATACATCCTCTATGGTGAAAGGATTTCCATAATAGATGCATATTTTCCTTTTTATATTTGATTGTGGCCCCAGGTCATTGATGAATTGAGAGTGGGCAAACTCTTCCACACAATCATTCGTGGAACCAGGCTAATAAAAGTTCTACCAAATTTAAACACGTGGTTTGCAATATTACTAATAACTTAAAAGGTATGTCAAGACAATAGAAATAAGAAGGTTTTGTGAGACAAATAAACACCTCATATTCTTTCTGTTCATAATTACTTTCCAAGAACTCAGAGCAAAGAAAGCTAAGAAATATGCTCATAGAGATAGGAAATATAATTTTTCTTAAATAATTTGTAGTCTGCATTATAGGGGCTGAAGCTATATTTGAACCCAGACAATATGGCTCCAGAGCCCAATTCTTAAGACTCCTTTAAAATTTCTTTAACAGGAATGTGCCTTATATATTTAATTCATCTCCTAATTAGATGTATTTAGCATGTCTTAAAGCTGTATGTTCTATGCTTAAGAAAATATAGATTGTATGCATCTTTAGGTTTGGACAGCCTTCTGTTCTCTCTATGTTTACACAGAAAGTAGTTGGCATATGTCGTTCTGAATATCTAACAGAGAGGATTGGTAATGTCATTGCCAAGACTATCTGCAACCCAGGTGACTATGTATTTGCAATTATAATAATTATATATTTAATTATACACAGGCATTTTCCACTCCTCTAAGGACATTTGGCTAAATCCAACAAGAAAAACAGTTGGCCGAATTTAATATCATTGTTATTTAACATCTACAAATTATGGTTTAAGGAACAGATCTGTAGACAAATTTTAATTGCATAAAAGTTAACTAATATTAGTTGAAGAAAATCTGAGAGTTGTTTTCCCCAGGGTGTCATAAACGGAAAAGATGACCAGAAAGTATAAATAAACAAACAAACAAAAACAAACAAACAAAACCCCAGCATAACCTACAGGTATCTGACATAATGGAGAGTATCAGAGAAATTATCTGAAAATTATAATCCATTTAGCCTAAAGTCCGTTGTAAGAAACTTAAAACCTGAACAAAAGCAGGCCTAAAATATTCCCCTGAGGACCATCATCAGGTGGAATAAATAGATAATTTGATAAATTAATGCATGGCATGATATCAGTCAGAAAGGTTGCACAAGTACAACTCTGTATTTCCTACCAGTTAATATGCCACCACAATGAATTACCACAAAATTTAGTCTTTTACAACAATGAGTTTGTTTTGGTCATAATTTTGTAGATGAGGATTAGGAATTCTGGAGGCAATCACTGGGCAGTTCTTGCTGGAGTCTCTTCTGTCACACTAGTCAGAAGTCCTCGGAGAGCACAGTCATCTGAAGGTGCAACTGGGTAGAACATCCAAGATGGCTCACTCACGTGGCCCACGACTGGTGCTGTGTTTTGACTGGGACCTCAGCTGAGCTGTGCTCTAGAGTACAAGTGTGGCCTTGTCAGCATGGCAGTGTTAGAGTGATCAGTTCTCCTCCGAGAGGCTGGCTTTCTCCAAGTCGAACATCTCAAATGGAGGATGCTGCCTATTTTTTATAGAACTACAGTTATAAGTTATACTGAATCACATCTTTTGAACTTTATCTACCACAAGCAAATCACCAAATCAGTCTTGATTAACATGGAGAAGACACACGGCCTACCTCTCAAAGAGAAAAGAACCAAATAAACAGTGGGTATGGTTTAAAACAACCACAAATTTGAATTTGAATACCACATTTATTAAGAATAACATTAAAATAAATGTTATTTAATATAAAAACATTAAATGTTATTATTGATATTATTTTAAGGAAGCTTGGTAGAAGGCTAAGTTGAGATAGACTTTTGACAAAAGCTCTATCTATAGTTAATAATATTTCTCCTAGGTCCACACCTCTATTCATCAAACTATTTTCTTTATTAAAAATTAATTTTTAGTTTATGTAATAAAAAGTATAGATAAAGATAACATACTAAACAGATTATTTTAAGTTGTCTCTTTTTTAAACAATAAGCCCTATTCTTTGTCAAATTAACTTTATTTCTACAGAGAGAATCCTCTGTATGGATTCAAAGCAAAGTTCATGCAATTATTTTTATATTCTTACTTCTTTGAATTTTATGTGAATCACTTGCCAGCCTTTTGACTAAGATTAAGTATAAATGGTGATTCCTTATTTCTTATGACCAAGTTGCAGATTTGTGCCTTTCAATTCACTCTAATACATAAGAAGCAAGGAGATGTCAAGGTTTAATATTGACTATGATAATGTCCGAATAAAATGGCTAAATGCAGCATCCCTTGGAAAACATAGATAATATAATGTATACTGCTGATGCAATTTGGTTATGAAGAGCTAGGAGTGCGTAGTTTTGAGATAATGGTACTGATTGGTAGCCAATATGAGAGCTCATCATAAACCAAGCGGTTAACAACCCTTCTCCCTCAAAGTGTATTTTCTATGATTGACACATAACTTTCAACAATTATTTAATCAATACAAAATAATTTCATACAGTTTGTATATTTTAAAATATTCCTATGAATATTAGCTATAATTGAAAAATGAATATTTCTATTAAGGTAGCTAAGTAAACTGGAGGTTTGGGTGATAGCCTATTAGGGAAAGATGCTAAAATGTTAAAATAAAATGTTCTTTTAGAGCATAATTGATAGTCCTACCACTTATCAACACCTTTTTTTATATACTGGATGCGCTAGGTGCAAATTAATTAATTAGTTTCTTTCTTTATTCATTCATTTATTTATTTTTGCAGTATCATTGAGGGTACAAAGTACCAGGTTACACTGCATGCATTTTTTAGGTAAAGTCTTCTTATAATTGTGTGCTGTCCCCAAGAGGTGTGTCATACACCAAGACCCTTGTAACCCCTGCCTCTTTCCTTCTCTCCCCCATTTTCCATCTCCCCACCATGTACTAGCATCAATTGTCCTCATATCAGAATTGAGTACTTCGGATTCTTCTCCATTCTTGTGATGCTTTACTAAGAAGAATGTGTTTCAACTCCATCCAGGTTAATACAAAAGATGTAAAGTCACCATCTTTTTTACTGGCGGACTAGTATTCCATGGCATACACATGCCACAGCTTGTTAGTCCATTCCTGAGTT
>CAUYTI010142024.1:0-15847 GCA_963575145.1 Galago senegalensis | reverse complement strand
GATTCTCTCAGATCCTGACAACCAATGATTTTCTTTCTTTGTAGTTTTGAGAATATTGTATAGATGAAATCATATAGTCTGTTGCCTTATCAGTGTGATCTCTACTTCCATAGTGCATTTTTTGCTTGGATTAGTAGTTTTTTCTCATGTTACTAAGTAGTATTTCGTTACATGAATGTACCACAAATTGTGTATATATTCACTAAAGGTCATTTGGCTTGTTCCAGGTTTTGACCACTATAAATAAAGCCTGTGTGAACATATGTGCATAGGTTTTTTTGTTACATACATTTTCATTTCTCTTGAGTAAATATATAAGCATAGGGTTGCCAGAGGTCATGTGTTAGATGTTGAACTGCTATCAACTTGCTTTCCCAGATGGTGGTACCATGTTGAATTCCTGCCAGAGTTCCATTTGCTCAGTATCCTCTCCAGCACTTAATATTATTAGTATTTTTCATTTTTTAATCATTCACACAGATGTATATGGGTATCTCACTGTGGTTTGAATTTACATTTCTCTATTTCTTTAATATCTAATTATGTGAGCATCTTTCCTAGAGTTTATTTGGCATCCATTCATCTTCTTTGATGAAATGTTTGTTCCAATCTTCAGTCCATTTTTGAAATTGGAATATTTATTTTCACATTACTGAGTTTTGAGACTTCTTTATATAAAAGAAACCTTAATCTTAATCACACAGACATTTACTGAGTGCTTATAGGTCAGATACTGTTCTTATATCCTTTACTGGAGTTATGTTAGCAGCCCTATTATGTTCAACACCATGATACTATCATTGTGTAGATGATGAAACAGTGACAAACACTGGCTCAGTTTTAGAGATATAAATTGACTATGACCGTGGCATGGAACTACAAGGTACTATGATAAATATAACAGTAAAATCCTATGTAGTATAAAGGAAGCGAAATCTAAAAGTGAATTTTATTCTTTCTTTTCTTTTCTTTTTTTTTTGAGACCAAGTCTCAACTTGTCACCTTCAGAACAGTGCCATAGCATAACAGCTCACAGCAACCTCCAACTCCTGGGCTTAAGCAATTCTCTTGCCTCAGCCTCCCAGTAGCTGAGACTATAGACACCTACCACAGCGCCCGGCTGTTTTTTAGTTGTACTTGTCATTGTTTGGCAGGCCCAGGCTGGGTTTGAACCAGCCAGCTCCTGTGTATGTGGCTGGTACCCTAGCCACTGAGCTACAGGTACCGAGCCAAAAAAGTGAATATTTGAATAGACATTTGCTAGGCCACCCACATTCTTTTTTTTTTTTTTTTTTAATTTTTGGGGGTCCTGGCTTTATTTTCTTTCTTCTTCTTTTTTTTTATTGAATGGTAACTATGTACATTAATGCACTTCTAGGGTACAGTGTGGGGTTTTCATATGCAATCCGAAATACTTCTGTTAAACTGGTCAACATAGCTGGCCACCCACATTCTAAGCAACTAGAATAGTAAATGCAAAGTTTTTGCTATATTTTAAAAATTGATATCAGTGACATGTTGCTGAGATATGAGAATTGGAGATGTAACTGGAGAGAGATGGTGGCAATACTATTCAGAACAAGTATAGGTTTGAAAATTCTGTTTTAGTTTTTTTCTCTTTCACATGTTGATTGTGGGTTTAAAAAAGCTTTCTTCATGCTCCTAACTTTAACTCTTAGGCCTCTTTAAGCATTTTGTAAATTTCTCCTGATATGAGAGGAAATATACAATAGCATGTCTCCCTTTTACGGTTTTCTTTCTGGATGAAAAACGCCTAAAATGTCAGCTAATATAATAGTAAAAACTAATTTGTCTTTAGTATCAAAACATTATTGTGTGATCTTTTCCTTAAATACATGAATGTGAGAGTAATTGTTAACTCACATTAATGTTAAGATTAAATAATAGTATCCAATTGAGGTTCAATCTTTTTTTTTTTTTTTTTTGAGACAGAGCCTCAAGCTGTCCCCCGGGTAGAGTGCTGTGGCATTACAGCTCATAGCAACCTCCAACTCCTGGGCTCAAGCGAGTCTCTTGCCTCAGCCTCCCAAGTAGCTGGGACCACAGGCGCCCACCACAACGCCCGGCTATTTTTTGGTTACAGCCATTATTGTTGTTTGGCGGGCCCGGGCTGGATTCGAACCTGCCACCTTAGGTGTGTGTATGTGGCTGGTGCCTTAGCCGCTTGAGCCATAGGCACCGAGCCAAGAAACTTTTTTAATAGTTACTTTTGAACTATATTAACGTCTTTCCTTCAACCTTAATTCCTGTGCATTAAGGTGTACATGTGATTTTTCTTCTAACTGTAAATACAATTGTACATACATACAACTGTATGTACTGTTTTATATTTTGCTCTTTTTCATGTCATTATAAATATCACATACACAACAAACTTCACTTTACTGTATCATGTGGATATATCAGTTTAATTATTCCTTCATGTTTGGACAGTTAGGTTATTTCAGAGTTTTTTATATTTATAAATTTTGCTTTTTATACATGTAAAGGAAAAATGAAAATCTCAGTACTCCCCTAAATTAATTATGCCAAAAGGGAGAACTGAGTCACACAAACTCTGCTGTCTTCTCCTCCGGTGAGGTACGGGGTCCTCTCTTAAGAAGTGGAAGGACATAAAAAATGTCTAAACACGATTTCTTTCTTTCTTTCTTTCTTTCTTTCTTTCTTTCTTTCTTTCTTTCTTACTTTCTTTCTTGAGGGGTGGACAGGTTGTGGAAGGGAGAAATGAAGCTTGGCTGGCTAGCTGGTCAATCTTGTTATGCAGATAAAGATATCAGCCCTTGGGGAAATATTTTTATTCAGACCTTTTAGGGCAGGGGTCCTCAAACTTTTTAAATAGGGGGCCAGCTCACTGTCCCTCAGACTGTTGGAGGGCCGGACTGCGGGCCCCAGGACAAGTCAGCTGCTAAGCAGGACAGGCAGCGGCGGCAAAAACACCTAGTGGGCCGGATAAATGTCCTTGGCGGGCTGCATGTGGCCCATGGGCTATACTTTGAGGACACCTGTTTTAGGGTATTGAAGTCTTTACTACCTGATCTAAATTGGCAGGGCTAGGCTTCATTTAATGAGATTCTACACAGATGCAGATTTAGCCTCCAGCCTCTCATTTAGACTTGCTGCATTATTCCTGTTTTCCTGTAGCCATCTCAAAATACATTAAAGAAGTATATTTTGGGTAAAATATTTATTTCTTTTAGGTCTAAATCCGCCCCCCACGATACACAGCCCTTATAAAATGAGTACATAAATGAGTGCATGTCAGTTATAACCTAAGGATTATAGCCTAAAGGACTCTTACATGTCATTGTAAGTTTATCTCCACAGATCAAAACCAAGGAAAGATTATGATTATTCTTCTACCCTCCTGAGAAGATATCAACATATACTGTTTATTCTACCCCACCCCTTTTTTCAGTATAGCAAAGAGAACTTTTATTTAAGAACAAAGTAAAAGCTGAGAGCACTTCCAAAGAGAATTGGAAGTGATTCCCTCTCATGAAGAAGATGTGAGAGAGACTCTTCTGCCCCACTTTTTGAAAGTTCATCTTATCTTATGGAGCACAGAACTTCACAGGAATACCACTGATTGTCTCATTGCTCACCTCCTTCACCCCTTCCCTTTTTCTGGGGGCTGGACCTGGTGGCTCACGCCTATAAACCTAACATTCTGGGAGGTTAAGGCAAGTGGATTACTTGAGCTCAGGAGTTTCAGAGCAGCCTGAGCAAGGGTGCAACTCCATCTCTACTAAAAAAAAAAGTCAGGGTGGTGCCTGTGGCTCAAAGGAGTAGGGTGCCGGCCCCATATACCAGGGGTGGTGGGTTCAAGCCCTGCCCTGGCCAAAAAAAATCAGCTGGGCATCCTGCTAGTCACCTGTAGTCCCAGCTACTCCAGAGGCTGAGGCAAGAGGATCACTTGAGCCCAAGAGTTTGAGGTTGCTGTGACTGTTACCATATGAAGAGGGTCCAGCCACCTATCACTGTCAGCCAATATACAGAGACATGGACGGGCCCATCAGACTTTGTCAGAAGTCCAGGATTCTGGAGACCAGCCAGAGTAGCCTCTCCAAGACTGTTCTGTTCTTCCATTTCTAACATTATAGTTTTATACATTTGAGTTCAGAGTGAAGACCATGTTAACCCTTATCTTAAATAGTAATTGCTTGAACCTGTGATCCATATTAAACAATAATCAGTATAATTCATGATCCAAAATAACATTCCAATTCAAAAGTTAATCTCTTAAATCAAGTCACTGAACCTACTCAAGATAGGTATCTTTAGGGTGGGAGCTAAATTTACAAACCAGTAAGAATGGGAGACAGGGAGATGAAGGCCAGGTAGGACCTAAACTGACCAGGTCAGCTGTGTCAGTGTCTGCCCTAGCCTGACAGACTCCATATTATTTTTACTATATGTGCTTTCATGACTATGATAATGCCACAGCACTCTACCCAGGGTGACAGAGTAAAAAAAAAAAAAAACCTTTTCTGTATTCAGGTTTTTAAATAGGTACATTGTAGATTTGGAATTACTGGGTTGACAGGTATAAGAATTTCTTGGCTCAGTGCCTATTTGTACAGGTTTTGTAAAAGCAATTTGGAATGCCATTTTTTTTTAAAGCAGTTTTTGGCTGGGGCTGGGTTTGAACCTGCCACCTCTAGCAATATGGGGCCGGCACCCTACTCCTTTGAGCTACAGGCGCTGCCCTGGAATGCCATTTTTTATTTTAGTGGATACATTTAAATCTTATTTCATTTTTTTTTTTTTTATTTTTTGAGACAGAGCTTTAAGCTCTTGCCCTCGGTAGAATGCTTGTGGCATCACAGCTCATAGCAACCTCTAACTCCTGGGCTTAAGCGATTCTTTTGCCTCAGCCTCCCAAGTAGGTGGAACTACAGGCCTTAGTAGTCCCACAACACCCGGCTATTTTTTGGTTGTAGATGTCATTGTTGTTTGGCAGGCCTGGGCTGGATTTGAACCTGCCAGCTCTGGTGTATGTGCCTGGCCCCTAAGCCGCTTGAGCTACAGGCGCTGAGCCTTAAATCTTATTTCAATATAAATGATAAGGTATATAATGTTTTGGCAATTGTTCCTTAATAATTTGTGAATTTATCTTAGAGCTATCTCTTACATAGAATTGTAATGATTCAGACAAAATGTCTTTAGAAAATAAAGTTCTACACTGTTCAGTTTTTACATGCCAGTATAACGCATACTTCACTAGAAACAAATCACAGTTAAGGCTTATTTGTTGTCTTTGAGCAATGTGGGAAGTGGAGGCCAAAGCCCAGATGAGTCACTGTTCCATCACTTAAGTTGCCTGTGAATGAAACCTAAACCTTATGATAGCAAATGTAGTTCTCATCCTAAATGCAAAGCCTTTTCACCTGTTAATGTTCTGTTCTTTTGCAAACATTCACTTCTGTGTCATGTAATAGGTAAAATACTAGAAAAATTCTTTTGCAATTGATTGATTGATTGATTGATTGAGACAAAGCCTCACTTTGTCACCCTTGGTAGAGTGCCATGGTGTCACAGCTCACAGCAACCTCAAACTCTTGGGTTTAAGGGATTCTCTTACTTCAGCCTCCCAAGTAGCAGGACTACAGGCACCCACCACAATGCATAGCTATTTTTAGAGATGAGGTCTTGCTCTGGCTCAGGCTGGTCTGTAGACTGTGAGCTCAGGCAATCTACCCGCCTTAGCCTCCCAGAGTACTAGGATTAAAGGTAAGAGCCACCATGCCTGACCTTCTGTTGCATTTAATTTTCAAAACATTGCTTTAAGGCACTTTCAGCGCTTTTTGTGTGATATTCTTTTTTCTTAATTTTTTTTATTTTTGGGGATTCATTGAGGGTACAAAGAACCAGTTACGTTGATTGCTTGTGTCAGATAAAGTCCCTCCCATGATAGTGTTCCTCCCCCAAAAAGTGTACCACCACCTTACCCTCCTGCTCCCTTCCCTTTCTCTGCTCTCCCCATCCCCTACCGCCCATGGTATGCTAAGTCATTAATTGTTCTCATATCAGAATTTAGTACATAGGATTCTTGTTTTTCCATTCTTGTGATACTTTACTAAGAATAATGCTTTCTACTTCCAACCAGGTTAATACAAAAGATGTAAATTCTCCATCTTTTTTAATGGCTGAATAGTATTCCATGGTATACATATACCACAGCTTGTTAATCCATTCCTGGGTTGGTGGGCATTTAGGCTGTTTCCACATTTTGGCAGTTGTAAATTGAGCTGTGATATTCTAAAGTAACTTTTAGTTGAGCACATTTATGTCGGTTTCTGCTTATCATTTGATTTAAACAAGTAAAACCCAGTGGCTCTACTGGAACAGTGTTGGGGAAGCCGAGAACCTTTAAAATCTTTCCTCTTTCTGCAAGTGAACAATTGACCGGACAAGGGTTGTAATTAGAGCTTAAGGGTTTAGTTGAGCTAATTGTCACTGCAGAAGTTCCTGTGCCCTCTGATAGCTTCCTTGAAAAGTTGTTTTTATAGTTTAAAAACCCTGCTTGTCCTCAGTCTTTGATCTTTTGCTTTGATGCTCAAACAAAAGAGTAAGACTGAGGTTCTTGCTGGACTACCCCTTTAAAGGACAGGCACTCTAAAGAAAAAAAGGAAGGAAAAAAGAAAAGAAAAAAGTATACTAATTGCTTAGGGGGGAAAATTCTGAATTTTGATCCTGATTCTGAGTCTTTCAGGATAATTTATAATCTGAGCTTTAGTTTTCTTATATTTATTTATTTATTTCTTATATTTAGAATGGGTAAGGCCTGCTACTCTAAAGACCCTTCCCCTTTTCACTTTTCTCTCAGTCTGGACTGTTGTGAGTAGTGACTCTATAAAGTAAGAGTGACTATAGAAAATGGAAACCAGAAAAAGATGTGTGTGTGTGTGTGTGTTTGTGTACATATACAGGGTCGTCATAAAGTTTGTTGCAATTTAAAATAGTTTTTTTTTTTTTTTTTCTTAGTGACAGGGTTTCACTCTGTCACCCAGGCTGGAGTACAGTGGCGTGATCACAGTTCACTGTAACTTCTATCTCCCTGGCTCAACTGATTCTTTTTTCTCAGTCTCCTTAGTAGCTCGGATTACAGGTGTGCACCATCATACCTGGCTGATACTATTTTTGTAGCGACATTGACTAGGCTGGTCTCAAATTCCTGGCCTCAAAGAATTCTCCTCCTGACTTGGACTTCTCAAGTGCTGGGATTACAGTTGTGAGCCACAGCAACCAGCCCAAAATACAGGTTTTTTTTTTTATTAATTTAGTAGCAGTTATTTTATTTTGTTTAAAATACCTCTATGAAAAATTTATCTGTTACCAGTTGGTGTTTTAGTTCCATTTGTTTAGCAACCCATATCACAATTTTAGGTCTGACAAAGGACATACTATTTTAATTATAGCAGAGTACATTTTTGTGAGTATGCCCTCTCCTTCAGTATCTGCCTTAAAGGGTTGTTCATGAAGCTTTGAAGAGATAGACATCATTTTGTGGTTTTCATTTGACCATCCCATCAGTAAATTTTGTAGTAAAGGTCTTACAAACTAAGGGCTAGTTATACTAGACTTACATTGCTCTAATCAGTTAAGGAGCCAAGTTTTCTTGATTTAGAGCTTTTATAATCTTTAATAATCACCTGAATGGCTTGGTGCTCGTAGGGCAGTGGTGATAGTGCCAGCCACATACATCAAGGGTGGCAGGTTCAAACCTGGCTCTGGCCTGCCAAACAACAATGACAACTGCAACAAAAGATAGCTGGGTGTTGTGATGGGTGCCTGTAGTCCAAGCTACTTGGGAGGCTGAGGCAAGAAAATCACTTATTATACCCAAGAGCTGGAGGTTGCTGTGAGTTGTGACACCACAACATTACCAAGGGCAACATAGTGGACTTTGTATACCCCCCACCCAAAAAATGAATTAGCTGAAGAGAACATAGCCAAATGTAAGAAACGCTATTGATTGGCAAGTAGAAATGAATGCTACATTATGTTCATTACTATTTTAAATAGAGGCTACAATGAGATCTGGATAACTTATGGAGACTTTATTGCTACTTTGAGAAATAGCACGAATTGTTCTAAAGTAGTGATTCTGAGGGTGACCAGTGTGAGGTCCCTGTAAAGTGCTTTCACAGTTTGTGCGGGATGATTTTGTCCTGGTTATTCTTTTTATTTTTTATTTTTTTAAATTTTATTTCTTTTTCTTCTTTTTTAGAGACAGAGTCTCACTTTATCACCCTCGGCAGAGTGCTGTGGCATCACAGCTCACAGCAACCTCCAGCTCTTAGGCTTAGGCGACCCTCTTGCCTCAGCCTCCCAAGTAATTGGGACTACAGGTGCCTGCCATGTACCTGGCTGTTTTTTTTTACTGCAGTTTGGCTGGGGCCGGGTTTGAACCCACCACCCTTGGTATATGGGGCCGGTGCCCTACTCACTCTGGTTATTCTGATTGAGAGAAGTGCTCCAATTGTGTCATGGTTAATGAGACATCCTGTAATGCACAGGATAGTCTTGTACACAGGTAAAAGTGTCTCAAAGAAGCATGATTTTTGAATTTCTTTCCCAGATTCAGGCAGGTAAAAGCCTGCTTGTTATTATGTGAGCCCAGAGCTGACTTCTATGTCACATGTCAACATAATACAAAACATGTTTTGTATGATTTTAATATGTTTATTTTTCTGTGTTGGGAAAATGATGACACTACCTGGTGGTAGTATTTGTAGTATTTGATTGTCAGTACAACACATCTGGATCTGTCTACATTTGCAGTTGTCCTAGACATGATGATTCTGTGTGTAAATGGAAACTTCTGACTACTTCATTAAGTAGTGGTATGGTCATGTCGAAGCATTTCATATACTAAGATGTGTATTATTTTCTTTATATTATCAATAGGACATTTAGATGGGTTTATTTTGAAGTTAGGTCTATATTTGTAAGTTAAATTAATACTTTTACTTCAGATTATTAACATAGAGTATTTAAAAGGGAACATTGAACATGATGGCATTGAAAACCATTCTTTTATAGAACAAAGTGCTTGAAAATCTTGAGAATTAGTCTGTTAAAAGTGCTTTTATTAAAGTAAAGTACAAGTACAGCTTATATGTTTGGCTATAATTATATATCGTATGCCTACTTAAGAGTGTTTACAAAGTCTGACAACCAATCTAACTCAGATCTTAGTAAGTTATTCATATGACAACATCAAAGTAGGTAGATGTAACCTTGCAGTATTCTCTTTGATCATTTACTCCTGGTTGAGAAACATTTCTAGATCTTTATTTAATACAGTACTGCTTTACAAGCATCTCCAATATCTTGCTGACTCATTAGAGTGTTTCCAGATCAATTGACATTTTGAATGTGAGAATTTTGTCCTTGAAATTGTAGATAGGGAAATTGATTTTGGAGATTGATATGTTCTTTTGTAAATGAGGAAGAATTTTTTTTAAAGCATGGACAACTATAATACTAAAGGATAAAACTTCCCTTTATGATGTGCCTAAAGATGGTACAAGAAAAGTACTTAGCCAATGTGTTTGCCATTTTTAAAAAAAAATTTTATTTTTGAGACAGAGCCTCAAGCTATCTCCCTGGGTAGAGTGCTATGGCATCACAGCTCACAGCAACATCTAACTCCTGGGCTCAAGCGATTCTCCTGCCTCAGCCTCCCAAGTAGGTGGGACCACAGGTGTCAGCCACAATGCCCGGCTATTTTTTGGTTGTAGCCATCATTGTTGTTTTGGCAGGCCCAGGTTGGGTTCGAACCCACCACCTTAGGTGTATACGGCTGGCGCCTTAGCCACTTGAGCCACAGGCACCGAGCCTTTTAGATTTTAAGACTTTTTTTGTGAATTATAGTATAGATGTAGAAAAGTGGGTAAAACATAAACATATAGCTTAATTGAACTGTGTTCTGAAATGAGTTTCTATATTCCTCTGTATTTAAAATGAGAGTTATCCTTTTGACATCATGAGCGTTCCCTACCCAGTCTAAATTTAAAGGAGAATATATCTGGAGAATAGCAATTCTATAATCAAACATTAGAGACTGGGCACATGGCTCACACCTGTGATCCTAGCATTCTGGGAGGCCGAGGTGGGAATATCACTTGGGCTCAGGAGTTTAAGACCAGCCTAAACAAAAGCAAGACTTCATCTCCACTAAAAATAGAAAAACTAGCCAAGTGCAGTGGTACATGCCTGTAGTCCCAACTACTTGAGAAACAGAGGCAAGAGGATTGCTCAAGCCCAAGAGTTTGAGGTTGCCGTGAGCTATGATGCCATGGTACTCTACCCAGGGTGACAGAGTGAGACTCTATCTCAGACCCAACCCCCCAAATTAGATTAAAAGACTTCATTTTTGGAAATATGTATAACATTACTGAGATTGCAACACTGTGAGTGCTATACTTGTTATAGGTGAGACATATTTCTTGTTCCTCTTAACCTTCCAAGAGTTCATGGGTTGGACACATGGTGGCATTTGGCAAAGCCTGATCTGTAGTTGGAGATGTAATCATAATTCTCTATGTTTGTTAATTTTTTTTTACTTTATTATTTTATGGAAAGATACATGCAGGGACTACCAAATATAGATTGAGATTTTGCAAAACTACATGTGAGTAGACATGGATATGTGAGTTAAATCATTTCAATTTTCTTAAATTCTAGGAGATCTAGATATATGGCATCTTACCTATCTGTATCTTTGTGGAAGTTGTTTATGGTAATTCTTAGACTACATACTTGAAGACTACACTGTGGTCACATGGTTCAGTTTTTCTGTTAACCATGATTTAAATCACATTTTAAATATCTAGTATAATTGTTCTAGCAAAATGTTATAGAATTTGGCTCATTTATTTCTTTATTTAAACATAAGTAAATATATACTGAGAACTAAATATGTGCTAGGAGCTATAGAGAAAGAGCTGAAAATAAAGAGATTGAGGAGAGATCAGTAAGCAGGAAGCTTTACTATAGTGTGCTCCTGCTCTGACACAGATATATTCTGGGTGCTTGAGGCCCACAGAGGAGTATAGAGTAAGAGTTGGTCAGGAGGTAGGGAGGTGAGGGCATCCTTAGGAGAGGGAGTAATATATTTAAGAATAGAGGCAGCAGGAGTGACTGTGTGGGATATGCTGGCAAATATCAGTGATTCAGCATGATTGAACTAAGTATGTATGTGTTATAGTGTTGAATGATTGGTTTAAAGAGGAAAGGAGGTAGGAGCCCAATAATGAATTCATTCTTGTAATTTGTTTTAACTATAACCATTTAATACCTGGGAAATTGATTCTGTAGGTTGGGAGTGGTGGTCAGTGTCTTTGAAAAGATAACTCCTGGCCAGGTGCAGTGTCTCACACCTATAATCCTAGTATTTTGGGAGGCTGAGGTGGGTGGATTGCCCAAGCTCATGAGTTCAAGACCAGCCTGAGCAAGGGTGAGACTCTGTTTCTAAAAAACAGCTGGGTATTGGGGCGGGCATCTGTAGTCTCAGTTTCTCAGGATGCTAAGGCAAGAGGATCTCTTGAGCCCAAGAGTTTGATCTATGACTCTACCACACTCTACCAAGGATGACTAAGTGAGACTTATGTCTCAAAAACAGAAAGAAAAGATAGCTCCTCTGGGCTTAGCACTTCAGAATGCCTTACCATCTCCAGCTGTTTGGTAAAGAAAGGTAAGATACTAGAGGTTTTTTTTTTTTTGAGACACAGTCTTAACTGTGTCACCCTCAGTAGAGTGCTATGGCATCACAGCTCACAGCAGCCTCTAACTATTGGGCTTAAGCAATTCTCTTGCCTCAGCCTCCCAAGTAGCTAAGACTATAGGCACCTGCCACAATGCCTGGCTAATTTCTTTTTGTAGTTGTCATTGTTGTTTGGCAGGCCCAGGCCAGGCTTGAACCCGCCAGCCCTGGTATATGTGGTTGGCACCCTAGTTGCTGAGCTACAGGTGCTGAGCCAATCCTAGAAGGTTTATTTTTATAATTTCATGTTCCTATATTATTGTTGTTATTCATTGGGTGATTTGGTTTCAGTTGTAAGAGTCTTGCTCAAAATTGACACTGAAGAAACCAGGGGCATGTATAGGTTCATCATGATTGTAATTCTGTGACAGATGGCTGCTTCATAAATACTTCTTAATTTTAAATGCTAACTTTTGTTTTTCCTTTCAGCTTTTGTTGGCAACCCTTAGTTAGATATAGTATTTGCTGTGACTGGTTTAGAAGCTGGCTTTCTCCTCTGTCTTTGCATAGTGGTTTTGAATATAAGCGAAGCATGGTCCTTTTTTTTTTTTTTTTCTTAGAGACAGTCTTACTCTGTTGTCCAGGCTAGAGCACCATGGCATTAGCCAACTTGTAGCAACCTCAAACTCTTGGATTTAAGTAATTCTCTTCCCTTAGTCTCCCAAGTAACTGGACTGTAGGCACCTGCCACAATGCCTGGCTAAGTTTTTCTACTTTTAGTAGAGATAGGCTCAGGCTGTTCTTGCACTCCTGAGCTCAAAGGATGCTCCTGCCTCAGCCTCCCAGAATGTCAGTATTACAGATGTGAGCCACTGCGCCTGGCCAGCACGGTCTTTATAATTTGAAGAAGCCTGTTTCTATTTAGCGGGTACTTACTGAATGCCTTGCAAGACTGAGAAACTCTTTTACACGAGATAATCTTCTTTTTTTATTTTTTTAGGGACGGAGTCTCACTCTGTCACCCTTGGTAGAGTGCTGTGGCATCACAGCTCACAGCAACCTCCAGCTCTAGGGTCCAGGCAATTCTTTTGCCTCAGCCTCTCAAATAGCTGGGACTCCGAGATAATCTTCAAAGGTTGTAATGAATTGATGTACCCAACCTAATTCCAGAATTAGTAACTGTTAAAGATACCTGTGGTGATTTTGCGTAGTTTTGTTAAAATCAATTTATAGGTCCTAAGTGGAAAGAGGGTTCCATACACTGTGGGGAGAGAAACAGTACTTCAAAAAATATTGTCCAGTTTTCCCCTCCTTGTCCCCTTTCCTCTCTCTTTCCTGTTTAAAAAAAGAAGAAGAAAAAAAATATTTTTTGAGACAGAGTCTCAGTATGTCACCCTTGTTAGAGTGTTGTGGCGTCATAGCTCACAGCAACCTTAACCTCTTGGGCTTAAGCGATTTTCTTGCCTCAGTGTCCCAAGTAGTTGGGATCACAGGTGCCTGCCACAATGCCTGGTTATTTTTTTGTTGGAGTTATCATTTTTGTTTAGCAGGCCTGGGCTGGGTTCGAACCCATCAGCCCCCAGTGTATTTGGCCGGCTCCGTAACTGCTGAGCTTTGGGCGCTGAGCCAAAGAAAAGAAGAAAATTTAAAAGTGTTATTTATGTCCTCAGAGCTATCGCTTGTCTATATTTAAATTTCCCAGATTGTTTTGAGAATAGTTTTTATGGTTGATTTGGTCAAATTAACATTGGGATTTGCTGTGTCTCCAGTGTACTTTTATTCTTTAACAGCCCTTCCACTGCATTTGTTCCCCTTTTCTTGTTTTTGAAAAGCTTTGAGAAACCATATCATTTGTTTTATTGAAGACCCCACATTCTGTACTTGGCCAATTGCTTCCCTGAATTGTTTAACTTCTTCCTCTATTTCCTGTAAACTGGCAAAGATTTGGGTTTGGTATTGTTTAGAGCCAGGCGTACCCTACAGGGATGGTAAGTACTGGCCATAGTTTAGGAGGAGACATATCATGTTTGGTGGTTCTACATTTATTTATTTATTTATTTATTTATTTATTTATTTATTTTGAGACAGAGTCTCACTACATTACACTTGGTAGAGTGCTGTGGTATCACAGCTCACAGCAACCTCTAACTCTTAGGCTTAAGCAATTCTCTTGCCTCAGCCTCCCAAGTAGCTGGGACTACAGGTGCCCATCACAATGCTTTTTCTTTTGTTGCAGTTGTCGTTGCTTAGCTGGCCTGGGCTGAGTTCGAACCCACCAGCCTTGGTGTATGTGGCTGGTGTAGTAACCACTGCTATGGGCGCTGAGCCTGGTGGTTCTCTTTTAGTGATGCTAAGATTGATCAGGGGGTTCACTTGATATGAACAAGATAGGTTTGTCCTAAAACTTCTTATTCTTTTACCCTGTTATTTTCAGTATCTTTTAATTGTTCTTGCCTAGATTCATTATTTTATTAGAGATTGCAAAATGGTGATTTTCTCATTTATTTTTTATTTTGTACTTATTAGCTGAAGTTGTTCTGAAAATTAATAAAAAATTTATTTTCATCAATTTAGTTAATCTGAAGTATAATTAGTGTAAGCAGGATACATGTTTGATTTGCATCACACACCTGACTACTTCCTTATTATCAGTTTTCAAAATAATGAGGTGGCCTTAGCAATCTCTGGTGGTAAGCAGTGCCAGATTTGCCTTTTACATTATTATTAACTCTTATATCTTATATTTGCTATGATTTAACTCATGGAAGCCATTATTGTTTTTGATGCTCAAAAAATGCTTTAGGTGGGTTCTATCTCTTTTGACATGACATTTTTCATTCTTTGAATAATTGGGGTTTGAACCTTTTTTTTTTTTTTTTAACTTTAATACCTATGTTCTTCCAACTATTATTGTCATGCCTTTCTGAGGGAAGCCCTTTCAGGAGTAGGAGAGACTTAAATGTCACAGTTTATGGGATAGGAATTCATATGAGGAATTTATTCCTCATGTGAACATAAGTCTAGCTACGAGGAAAGCAAAAGGTACTTGTGGCACGAAGTACTGGACTGTGGAGTGGTGAGAGAAGCAAAGAAGAATAGACCATAGATGTAGCACAAGGGGGCTGTGCCGTCTTTTTAATGCTTAGGCAGTTGGTTGTGAGATTGATAAAAAATTATTCTTGTTGAGGATAGCCCATGATTGCCATTTTCGTTGAACTTTGCAGAGTTACTTGATGAGTGCTTTTACAATGACCTGAATTTCTCAGGTCTTAAGGACTATAAACCTGCAGTTCTTACAGATGTCATATGCTTATCTTGAATTTGAATGAACGTAAGGGGGTGAGTGTGTATAAATAAAATTAAAATTTGTGTAGTTATAATTAAAAGTATCTTTGTATAATTTATTTCTGGTACCTTACCTCTTACTTTAAAAAATAATTATCTTCCTGTTAGGTTATTTGTTATGTTGTCTGAAATCTAAGGAATAATTATACATTGCTGGGCTTTATCATATTTTAGTTTAAAATTTGGCTAATGGCTGTTCTGCTGTGTTTTACTTACTGATTTCTAGAGCCCCATGGTTATGAATGTGCTTCAGTTTCATAATGCCTCCTGCTATGGCAGACATCCTTGACATCTGGGCAGTGGATTCACAGATAGCATCCGATGGCTCCATACCTGTGGATTTCCTTTTGCCCACTGGGATTTACATCCAGTTGGAGGTACCCAGGGAAGCTACCATCTCTTATATTAAGCAGGTATGTTAATAGGTATAATTTCTACATACTTACTATGTTACTTAGGGAAAAAATGTCATTCTATTATAGAAAAAATTGTTAATGTAAATCATATGATAAATTTCAGAGAAGTTTGACCTTTTCTTTTTTTGAGAGTCTCACTGTGTCATCCTGGGTAGAGTACTGTGGCATCACAGCTTACAGCAAACTCTTGGACTTAAGTGATTCTCTTGCCTCAGCCTCCCAAGTAGCTGGGACTACAGGCGCCTGCTATAACGCCCAGCTATTTTTTTTTTTGAAGCCAGTTTTTGTTGTTGTTGTTGTTGTTGCAGTTTGACCGGGGCTGGGTTTGAACCCACCACCCTTGGCATATGGGGCT
>CAUYTI010142022.1:0-24734 GCA_963575145.1 Galago senegalensis | reverse complement strand
CATTCAGTTTGATGTTGGCTATGGTTTTTTCATGTACAATTGCTTTTATAATTTTGATATATATATCAAAATATATATATATTTCCTCTATTCCTAGTTTGTTGATGGTTTTTTTTTCATGACAGGTGTGGAATTTTTTTTTAAATGCTTTTTCTGCATCTATTGAGATGATCATATAGTCTTTGTTTTTGCTCCTGTTGATATGGTGAATCACATATATTGATTTACATATGTTGAACCATCCTTGCATCCCTGGACTGAAGCCCACTCGATCAGAGTGAATTTTTTTTTAATGTGCTGTTGCACTTGGTTTGCTAGTTTTGTATTGAAGATATTTGCATCTATATTCATATGGGATGTTGATCTGTAGTTTTATTTTTTTGTTGTGTCCTTTCATAGCTTTGTAAAATGAGTTGGGGGATTGAATTCTCTCCTTCTTGATGTTATGGAATAATTTCTGCAGTATAGGTCCCAGCTCTGCTTTGAAGGCCTGGTAAAGTTTAACATTAGACTGTTAACTTATGATCTTTATGTCTTTTTTTTTAATCTTTTTTGGTTTTGTTTTTGGTGTACCACTTCATGAGTATTAATATGTATAGATTCACATACCCATTACCACAATCAAGTGCGGACAGTTCAATCACCCCAAAAACTTATGCTCCCCTTGGTGGTAGTTTTGAATGTTAACAAACAAGAGAAGTGAGAGGTATTGTGACACAGAATGAGGGGAAGACAGTACGTTTTTGGTAGAGGAAACCCATAAACATTCAGGTAGTTTGTCAGTATAGAGTCATTAGAAGCCAAGAATTGAAAGTATAAAGAGAAGAAATAATCGAGCTGAGTCTTAGACAGTTTGGAAGACAGCATGGCAATATAGATAAGAGCTTGCATTAGGAAGACATAAAGTTGCGTTTACTTCGGAAATAGTTGGGAAGGAGGTAAGGGTGGGTGACGTCGCTACTAGGTTGGAACTTGGAGACAAAGAAAATTGAGGTGTTCATACTTTTTCTCCACGAAGTAAAAGGCTAGTTATTCTCTTGTGAATAAATAAGTAAGGGAAAAATTGGATCTTTATCAACAATTAAGGGGGAGGAAAGGGAGTGATAAAATGACTGGAATAATTAGGGAAGAGAGGAGAGTTGCCAGATTTAAGAAAAAAAAAAGTGCCCAGTTACATTTGAATGGCATATTAACAACACATATTTTATTTGTGTGTGCCCCAAAGATTTGCTCTGTATTTTATATAGCAACCCTTAAAGAGAGACTGAAAGCATGCATAAAGAACAGCAAAACTATGTTGAAATCAGAAATTGGGAACAGAGCAACTTTAACATTCACTGAGCCTCAGATGGTAACCCCTGATTTCTCAGTGTGTTGAGAAGTAAGGTAGGAACACTGGGTTTGGCTTCCAGGCAGCGGTGGAAAGGGAATTGGGCTGGCAGCCAGGAGATGGCTTAAGGATGCAATTCTTAGGACCTCTCTTGAGAGCAATGGAAAGAGACATGTGTGGGAACTAGAGACTTGGGGTTGGTAAGGAAGTCATTGCTGGAATCAGCTTTGCCTACTTTCTAATTTTGTCTGAGTGGGTCATCTACATTTTATATTTCATAGACGTGTACTAAAAATGAATATTACTTAATCATTATCTACAAATATGAAATTTGAACTCCTTAAAACATTGAATCAGTATTGAACATTGTCCTCACTGATGGCTTCTCAAGAAGAGCACTGATTTCACCAAGGACATTCTTTGACCTGTTGAAGGTTCATTGTGGTGGTTGAGGTAGTGGTTAAGAGTCTGCAGCCTGCCTATGGGCATGGCTTTAACATGTCTGGAACACAGTCTCTCTGTTTATAAAATTAAGGGAACAATATTATTTAATTTGTTGGGTTATTGTAAGGATTAAATGAGTTAATATGCACTCTGGGAAGCCTAGGCAGGTGGATCACTTGAGCCCAGGAGTTTGAGACCAGCCTGAGCAAGAGTGAGACATTCCCACACCCCCAACATACCCTTGTCTCTATCGAAGATTAAAAAAAAAAAACTAGCTGGGCATTATGGCACGTACCTGTAGTCCCAGTTACTCCAGAGGCTGAGACAAGAGGATCACTTGAGACCAGGAGTTTGAGGTTGCTGTGAGCTATGACTCCATGGCACTTGACCTTGGTGCAACAAAGTGAGACTCTGTCTCAAAACAAACAAACAAAAAAGAATATGTCTAACCCTTAGAATCTAGTGCACAAATACTAAGAATACAACCTTACCTTAGATGTCATAGGCAGGCAATGTGAGGTTTTAGAAACCATTCATTAAAAGCCAGATGTGGTGGCTCATGCCTACAATCTCAGTGACTCAGGAGGCTGAACTGAGAAGATCCCTTGAGCCCCGAAGTTTGAGAGCAGCTTGGGAAACATAGGAAGACTGTTTCTTAAAAAATGAAAAAATTAGCCAAGTAAGGTGGTGCACTGTGACTGTGGTCCCAGGTACTGTGGAGGCTGAAGCAGGAGGATCACTTGAGCCCAAGAGTTTGAGGCTGGAGTGAGCTATGATTTGGCTATTGCACTGCAGCTGGCATAACAGAGCTAGACCTTGTCTCTTAAAAACAAAAACAGAACAAAAATGTGCATTTATATATTTAAACCAGAAAATGAATGGTTTAAAAAGGTCATGCATTAGGTGACATACATATAAATATATATACACAAACGTATGTATATGTATCTGTATACATATATATAGTTGACACATACTATTTTTTTTGAGACAGAGCCTCAAGCTGTTGCCCTAGGTAGAGTGCTGTGGTGTGACAGCTCACAGCAACCTCAAACTCCTGGGCTTAAGCGATTCTTTTGCCTCAGCCTCCCAAGTAGCTGAGACCACAGGCATCCCCCACAATGCCCAGCTATTTTTCATTTTTTCAGTTGCAGTTGTCATTGTCGTTTAGTAGGCCCCAGCTGGGCTCACACCCACCAGCTTCAGTGTATATGGCTGGCCCCCTACTCACTGAGCCTGGGCATGGAGCCACACGTAGACAAATTTAAAACTTTCTATCTGGAGGCCTGCCTCCCTTCAGGGACGTACACTTCCCATAACTGTTCACACCTGCTGGTGTTTGAGCTAGGAGACAGGGCATTTGCAATATTTCAGTTTGGAACACAGCTCTACCACTCACTAGGTGGGACATGTACAAGTCACTTAAGCTGTCTGAGCCGCTATAATATGGGCCACAATGCTTGCTTGCTTCACAGAGCAGTATTGTTAGAAGTAATCTGTCACATATTTGATGTAGAAGGGGTGTGAAACTCACACTCATTTCTTTCCCTTTACAGAGTAATGGGTGTGTGGGGATGGGGGTGGAGGTGGGGTTACCAGGCCCCCACTTCTGTTATACTGAGTAGACACAGGACCTCTTTCCTTTTAAGTGACATAACTCCTCAGACCCAGTCAGGGTCTATTCTGAAGTCTAGAGAACTGTTATCTTAGTGTCCACATTGCATGCACATACTGTTGTTGAATTTGTGGGTATGCTGAATTAACTGTCACTTAATTTTTTTTTTTTGCAAACTCACAAAAATCCCAGAAGCCAGGGGTCTGTTGTTTATTCATTCAGCCTCCTTCTGAGTCATTTCAGGTACAGGGTGTGTCCTGAAACTGTGCAGCGGAGGAAGTTTTGACTTCACATCTGCCGGGATGGTGAAGGCAGAGGGGCCAGGGGACTGGGTGGAAACTTGTGTAACAGTAGGCAGGGGCAGAAGTGTGCCTGAGCTTGTCGCTCAGCTAGATCTGTCCAAGGCCACCTCTCACCCTTACGTTCGTAAGTAGCATCAAGGTAAAAGGAAAGGATGGTCGAGGGGCAGTAATGAAATCTGGGGGCCGCTGAGTTGCCTCCGAAGAAGAATGTGAGAGAGGGTCGCTCACTACAGCTGGGCAGGGCTGGGCAGGACGGTTCTTCCCCTTTGGAAATTCCTGAGCTGCCCGAGCTCTTTAAATCTCTCGGGCCCCTCAGCAGACCACCTCCTCAAATGTCTTACCATTGGCCAGAATCTGGGACAAACGGCCTGACTTAGCGTCCAGATGAGTGAGGGAAAGCCCCGGGCCAGCCCGACGCTGGCCCGTTTCACTGCCCCCGAAACCTCTAAGTTTTTCAGCGGCACCTCGGCAGCCGCGGGGGAGAGAGAGAGAGAGTATAGGAATCTCCCAGTTTATTCTCCTTCCCGGGCCACTCTCCTCCTCCCTACCTCTCGCAGCCCCTTCCCCGTCCTCTCCTTCTCAGAGCGCGGCCGAGACTCGCTGGGCCACGACTCCAGTTTCCTTTGCCCGCTGCAAGTGGCTGGGAGTGGTGGCGGGGAGGGGGGCGCCTGGCCACAGATCTGAGCTCGGATCTTCCCGAGTCTGCCGGGGTGAGGAACCAGAGAGGTGTGCTACGAGACGCCGGGTCGTCCTTTGCCCCCTAAGACTTTTTGGGAGAAGTTTCCAAGCGTTCTCCGCCTCCTCTTTTCCAGGACTCCGGAGAATCCCCTCCGCTGCCCAGGAGCAGAGGATGGCCCGGCCAGAGCAGTGATTTATACATTAGAATCCAGGGGTTACCAAGCTCCGCCCCTTCTGTTTTTTTCTGCCCCAGATCTTTTCTGGACTGTGCTTCTCAGCAGCTCAGATCCGGGAGCCCCCCAGTCGCCGGCGGAGGGCGTGTAGGTTAAGGCGTTAACCCCTCCCAGTCTCTTCCTAAAGAGCCACCCAGCCTTGGCGCCGCGCTAGGCGACTTCACTGGGCTGGCAGAAGCCGGCAGCGGGGATCGGGACAGGCCATTGGAGTGGACTACTGCGGAGGGAGGGGACCCCGACTCCAGTAAGTTTGCGAGAGCACGAAACAGTCAGTCGCGGGCAGCAGCAAGATGCGGAGCGCGCGGTGCAGAGCCGGAGCTCTCCGAACGCAACTTCGCCCTGCCTGAGCGAGGTAGGGGGCTGCGGGCGGCCGCTCGGCCGGGGGGAGCCCCGCTGCGGGAGGGCTTAAGTGCTAGAAACGAATTTTTAAATTGAACGAAGCATACAAAAACTTGGAAAGCATCCATCTCTGGGCTCTGAAAACTCGCATCTTTGGGCTACTAAGGAACCCCACTGGATGGGATTGTTCTTGGGCGCTGGTGATTCATGAAGTTTGGAAAAGGGTTAGTTCCCAGTTGTAGAACCGACCCGGGCGGGAGTGTGGGCAGTGGGAGCTGCGGTCCGAGGAGAGGAAGGGAAGGCGCTTATTTTTGGAAATCCTATAGAGAAAGAATATGGGGGTGGGGGCAAGAGCTTAAACTTGCACTGCCTGTGAGCAGAGTGTAGAATCAGCGTAAGGAAATGCCGAGCCTCTTGGTGTGAGCAGCCTCGGCTGCTGGGGAATTACTGGAATTCCCCCCACCTCATTATCTCATTTTTCTCACATTGCTGCATTGTGTTGAAACTTTAAAACAGCTTAAAAGTACACTTCTGCTGACCAGTGCCCTGCGCTATCCTTTTCTAACTTTCTACTTCTATGAGAGGAGGCGTATGTTGGGGGTGGCAGTAAATAAAACTGCCCACGTAAGTGTAGCTGTGCACCAGAGGTCCGTGTATGTGAGTTTCTGGAGAGTAGTTTTGCACTCGAAATTAGAAATGTCGTGGCACGCATTGATACCACCAGCAGTTGACTTCTCTATTTTGCGCATGTGTTCTGGCTAAACAAAAAACATACATGCAATCAACTAGTGTACGAAACTTCTAGGATTTGCTGCAATCTCTTATGGATAGTTTTCACTTAATACCTTTAAATCGACTTGCACTGGCTTTAGAAAAAACAGAAAGAAGAAGAAAGAAAAGGCAGTTGCTTCACCGAGGCGCTAAGCTTTCCTGTTTACCGCGAGGCGGGGCGGGCCTGGCGGCCCACACCTCACTGCGCCCTCGGACCCTGAGCACATCTGCTCCGACAGAGTTATTAATAGAGCCACGAAATGACTTGCGCTGTCAAATAATTTACGTGCAAACCTGATGTCTTACGTGGTGATTAGGAGGTGGTGCTTCTGTCTTTGAGCTGGGGGCAGCGGGGCCATAGAAGCGCCTACCGCCCTCAGATTGGCAGTTGGGTCTTTTTGGAAGCCAGACGGAGGGCTGGTGGTGAGAGCGCCCGCTGAGGTGGTGACTGCTTCAGAGAATCTCCCTGCTGGAAATCGGAGTAGGGGTGATGGCGGCGGGTAGGTGTGGAGTTAAGGAGAAGAGGGCCAGAGTGGAGTTAAAATGGGGCGCTTTTTTAAGTTTTCCCATTTCCCTTGGAATGAATGTGACCCTACGGAGAATTTTCATACTGTCCGGTTGGAATTTTGCATTTGGATAGTTTTTTGCTTTTTCTCTCTCTTCCTCCTCTTCCTTTTTCTGCAAGAAATGATATATATATTTAATTCCTCTTCCTGAGCTCTTCCCAAGTTTTCCTAAAACAGTCAACAGCAACAAAACTGGAGCAATGCCTTAGCTAGAATGAATTAAGCCAGTGTGCTGCGGCTTTCTCTCTGACCCTCTCTTTTCTGTGACTCGTTTAAGGCTGCAGTTTCCGAGGCCCTCTCCAGCCAAGGAAAGCTACACACAAAAACCTGGATCTCTCACCGAACCCCCGCTGCAGCCAGTGAGGGCTCGCTCGGCATCGCCCTCTAGCGTTTGTCTGGAGAAGCGCCACTCCGGGTTCCTGGGGACACAGTGCTGCACCATGGGGTCCACCGGGTTCAAGCCCCAGCGCAGCTCTGTCTCCGATTATGTCAACTATGATATTATCGTCAAGCATTACAACTACACGGGAAAGCTGAACATCAGCGCGGACAAGGAGAACGGCATTAAACCCACCTCAGTGGTGTTCATTCTCATCTGCTGCTTCATCATCCTGGAGAACATCTTTGTCTTGCTGACCATTTGGAAAACCAAGAAGTTCCACAGACCCATGTACTATTTTATTGGCAACCTGGCCCTGTCAGACCTGTTGGCAGGAGTGGCCTACACAGCCAACCTGCTGTTGTCTGGGGCGATCACCTACAAGCTCACCCCCGCGCAGTGGTTTCTGCGGGAAGGGAGTATGTTTGTAGCGCTGTCTGCGTCGGTGTTCAGCCTCCTAGCCATCGCCATTGAGCGCTACATCACTATGCTCAAGATGAAACTCCACAACGGCAGCAACAGCTTCCGCTCCTTTCTGCTGATCAGCGGCTGCTGGGTCATCTCGCTCATCCTGGGCGGCCTGCCCATCATGGGCTGGAACTGCATCGGCGCGCTGCCCAGCTGCTCCACTGTGCTGCCGCTCTACCACAAGCACTATATCCTCTGCTGCACCACGGTCTTCACCCTGCTCCTGCTCTCCATCGTCATTCTGTACTGCAGGATCTACTCCTTGGTCAGGACTCGGAGCCGCCGTCTGACCTTCCGCAAGAACATTTCTAAGGCCAGTCGCAGCTCCGAGAAGTCGCTGGCGCTGCTCAAGACGGTGATTATCGTCCTGAGCGTCTTCATCGCCTGCTGGGCGCCCCTCTTCATCCTGCTCCTGCTGGATGTGGGGTGCAAGGTGAAGACTTGTGAGATCCTTTTCAAGGCGGAGTACTTCCTGGTGCTGGCGGTGCTCAACTCGGGCACCAACCCCATCATCTACACGCTGACCAACAAGGAGATGCGCAGGGCCTTCATCCGGATCATGTCCTGCTGCAAGTGCCCCAGCGGGGACTCCTCGGGCAAATTCAAGAGACCCATTATCGCAGGCATGGAATTCAGCCGCAGTAAATCGGACAACTCATCCCATCCCCAGAAAGACGATGGGGAGAATCCAGAGACCATCATGTCTTCTGGAAACGTCAACTCTTCCTCCTAAGAGTGGAAGCTGCCCACCCACTGGAAGGCTCTTAACATGGTCACCCACCACCCCAGGGTTTGGAAAGAAGAATCTCTGGGCTTCCATGGTGGCCAGGGAGGAGCGGGCAGAGGGAGGAAGCCGGAGAGTACGAACAGCCTGGTGGTGCCGGGTGTTGGTGGGTAGAGTTAGTTCCTGTGAACAATGTGCTGGGAAGGGTGGAGAGCAGGTCCTGGCCTGGAGTCTATTTCCTCTCCCCCTTGGAGCTTTGATTTTGCACTGAGCCAAAGGTCTAGCATTGTCAAGCTCCTCAAGGGTTCTTTTGGCCCCTCCTCAAAGACTAATATCCCCATGTGAAAGCGTCTCTTTGTCTGGGCTTTGAGGAGATGTTTTCTTTCACTTTAATTTCAAACCCAAGTGAGCTGCAGCGTGCACTTCTGCTTCTCGGGAGATGCTTTGGGCATCTCATCCTCCCTCCCCTTTACTCCCCTTCTCAAAATTCTTTGACTTTATATTGTAACTACCTGGCATCCATCAGACCTGAAATGGTGGCATGGTCCATTTCCCCATCCTCTGTAGCAGGTAGGCTCCGTGGAGCAGGCAGGCCGTGAGGACATGGAAGTGTAAAGCAATTCTCATTTGCTGAGGCCAAAGTTTCCATATAAGGAGGATTGGGCTTTTGAATTTGGTGGAAGACACTTTTAGTTTTTGAAAAACACCTTTTCAGTGAAATGTGTTGCAGTTTCATAGTCACTGTGACTGAGAGCTGGTGTAGGAAGGCCACTTTATTCCTGGGATACTAGCCAGGATCCTTAGGATCATAGGAGAAACAGGCGCGCAAAACCAGGTGAAAACTGACGGGGATTAACTGTTGTAAACCAAGGGAAACGTCTCAATGAGTTAGTCTAACAAATACAACATCTGTCTTTGGCACTTTTGTTGATGTGTATTTCGGAGTGTTGTGTGATTCATTTTGAGCAACAGGATGGTTGTATTTTGTTGTATCAAAAGTACTTTTCCTGATTTTTGAATGTATTTGTTTCAGTGGAGATCATTTTAATGGACTTTTTTCCTAACCTGTGTTAACACCATTGAATGTGTATTTCTTAAGAAAATTACCACCCTCTTGTGCCCTTAAAAGCATTACTTTAACTGATAGGGAACCTCAGAAGTTTTTCAGTTCAGCTGTTTATTAGATAGTAATTGAAGAAGTGTATAAATATTACAAAGAATAAAAATATATGACTGTCTCTTTAGCATGGTTTTCAGTGCAATTAAACCAAGAAATGTCCTTTTTTAAACAAAATGGTATTTAATAGGTTTCTGACTCGTGGGTCATTTTGCACATAGCTTTATCAACTTTTAAACATTAATAAATTGATTTTTTTAAAGATACCTTTGTGAAGAGCATTTTTAAAAATAATGATGGAGGCTTTCTTCTTGACCTTGTAGCTCTTTGGGCTCACAGTTAGGGGCAAATTTCTCTCATTCTTCAAAGGGTTTTTACCTTGATTAACTAGGGTGTGAAATAAATGTGGTTTGTTTAGAAACCACTCTTTTTCAGGAAGAGAAACTTCAACAAGTCAACATCGAAGGGTAGTAAAGAATGAGATGAAAACCACCAACTTTCTGAGTACCACTTTGGTGAGTAAATGTAACTGAGTTTTAAATTGTATTCGAGTTGAACTCAATGAAGTACAACAGTTCAGTCCTAAAACATGGGTTTTTTAAAGAAACAATACACAATCATGTGGTTGTAAATATAATTTAAATTATGAGACTCATTGATAACTTCAAATTATCATGCATTCTTGACCTTCCACCAACATACTAGGCAAGTAGGGATATGAATATGGAAGATTATATTAAATCACTTTATTTTTTTCAGGACAGTGCCTTGGCTTTGAATCTACCTGTTGAAGCATATACAGGTATACAGTTTCAATGAAGTTGTTAGTTGTAGAATATGAGCTGAGTTTTTATCTAAAAACTTTCAATTCATAGTGTCTGAAAGCTTTTGCATTTCCTGGTCATTAATTTATCCAACTACAAAATGAATGCAAGGTGCTTTGAAAGCATCCCAGGATTACTGACGGTAATAGTTGATTCTTGTTTTGATATTATTGCCATCTTTGGGGGGATTAAAATATTTTGGTGCGTTGGCTCCATAGCTCTATTGTTACTTTCACAATTTGTGCTTTCAAACGCCATTGAATAGGCACAGGACACAGTTGGGACACGAAGATAAACCTCCTCTACCACAGTGGATGTCATTTCTGGGTAAGGTTAACTGTGGGAAACAGAAGGGTGCTCACTAAGGAAACCTTAGGTCACAACCTCCAGTTTCCTGAGGGAAATGCCAAAAATGCTGCACAGACAAAAGGCTGGGAACAAACTGGAATGTCTCTGTCCATCTGTCTGCTGAGGCGGAAGGAATGAGTTCATGTTCCACTCACTTCCTTGCGCTTTCAGTACAGAGCCAGGCATAATGGAAAAGTGTGTCCATTCTGTGTTTCTGTGGCAGATAAAATGTTCATACTCTTAGACTTATCTGTATAAGCAGAGCAGTGACTCATGAGTGGGGGAACATGGGAGAGGGTGGCCTTGGGAAATGGGGAGCCCGCTGGTGATGGGACACACTCACTTGCCCCTGGTGAGCACCAGTGATTAGATGGGCTTTCTCCCTGGAAGCTCCTGGCAGTGCGTTATAAGAAAGCTGGATAGTCACCGACTGTGCTGTTCTTGGGCAGATGTATGTCAGGGCACCAAGTCTGGCTCAGAAACCAAGCCTTACAATGAAGGAATCCTTGGTTGTACCCAACATGAATGTCTGCTTTTAATTCAGTATATTCTGAGAAGTGAGGATGAGAAAAAAAATCTCAGTCACTATGTTCATACAAAAACATATGTAAGGTTTTGATTTTAGAACGTGGCATTTTTTAGGAGGAGCAAAACAGACAACGTGGACAATACTTGATATGTTCTTATAAAAAGTTCAGTTGGCTCACAATAGTCTGGAAAGTTATGAAATGACATCACAGAACACTTTAATACTCACCAATATTAAATGTCCTTACATTATAGAACATGCAGATAAAAATCTTACATAAAACAAACTCTTGCCTTTAAGTCTCCTTATAAGGAGAAAAATTTAATTCTTTAATAAAAGCCAACCTAGTGATATTATTAGAAATTTAGAAGTTAATAGTAATAGAGATTTTGGATTGATATTCATTAGATATTGAAGTCTATTTCCTGCAGACGGATATCAACATTTCAATTGTAAGTGTATATGGCATCTAAAGTCTTATTATAAAGATTTTAATTTTAATTCTTTTATAGTTGGATTAATTTCTGCCATGGACACTCCCTGTGTTAAAGTTATTACCAGTGTACTTCTAACCTAGATTGTCTCTGTCAATACTTCCTTGAGATCTGTCTCTTTCTCTAAACAACTATGACAGTAGCTCTGTTTGGGAGCCACTACTCTGAAGGAACAACTTCACAAATAATATTAAACTCTACTGGGGAAATTCTGTAAGGTGAGCACTTGAACTTCAAGTAATTCTGAATATTAGCAATCCTATTTTCGGTTGCAAGCTTGAGATAGTACAAGAGTGACCCATTAAAAATATAGACTATCTAACCTATGAAAGTATTAAAGATTTGACCTTGTAAATATTACTGGTTTAAAAATTAATTTTTCATTAGGACCAATTATTCACTGTACAGTATTTACTGTATTTGTAATAAGTTGGCGGAATCTCCGTATAATGTTCAGTTATTCTTTTTTTTATGTGACTTGTTCCCTACTTCTCAGCTGGAAAGGTGTCGTATCCTAAAGATGCCTAACTAATTAGATCAAACTAGATTTGATTTCATTTATTTCCAGACTAGATTTGTCTATACATTCTCTAAATAGGTATGAACACCGTGAGGGAGGAATCGCAAAGACCCCAAAGAAACTTTTTTTTAAGTTGTTCTTTCCCCATGGACATTCTCCATGATGAGAAATTGTAATAAAGTCCATCATTTCCTTCAACCTTCCTTCTCGCTCTCTTGATGTGTCCTACGCATGGTCCAAGGAAAGGGATGCAAAATATTTTTTTATCATGTACATTGTTGCCCTCACTGCCATGTTAATTGGAGCTAGAGTTACCTTTCAGAACACTCAAGCAAGCAGGATTTATTAGAATAACTACAAGCCTTTAGATTGTTCACAAAGAAAAAGGAAATTTTAACCAGTAGTCAAAAGAACTAGGAGATAAGGAGGAAGGTCACAGTGAGAGATTAGACCGACATTTAATTCAGTCTTTTTGCAATCTTTGCCAAGAGCCAAGGTGAACGGCATTTTGGTTCATGTTGAATATATCTCTCCCAATATGTCTTGTCTCTTGTTCCCTATGTGGTCTTCTTAGATTCAGATTCTCAGGTGATTCCTGTTTTTCTCCATGACCCTTTATATCTTTTTGAGGACTGAAGGGTTAAATATCACCATTAGTGCTGGGTGAGGCCATTAGTAAAAGCCAAGTCTGGGTTATGGATTTGAATGAATAAGAATTACTACATTTTATCGAGCCATCTTAAGGGCTCAATAAAATAGAACCAGAGGCTTCTATGTTAATAATGGATAAACACAATGTAGTAAATGTCTAAAATGGAAATACCATTCATCATTGGAAAAGGAACTACTACTGATGCTTGCTACAGTTTGCATGAATCTTGAATCCAGTATGCTGAGTGAAAGAAGCCAGCCACAAAAGAAGGTACTGCATGATTTATGTGAAGTTCAACAACAGGCAAAACTAATCTATGGAGATCTGGTCTGTAGATGAGAGCAGTGGTTACCTGGGATCAGGGGATTAGCTGGGAAGGAATATGAGGAAACTTTCTGGGTTGTTAGCAATGCTCTGTATCTTCATTGTTAAGGATATTGGTTACTCAGATGGGCATATTTGTCTTAATGTATCCAACCATATTCTTAAGACCTGCGAAATTAAAAAAAAAATCAATATGCTAGACTTCTACTTCTGAGTATGGGGGCTATATGGAACTTTTCTCTTTGAATTATGGGATGGTTCCGTGGAGTTCAATACAATGCGGTAAAAGTCTCAGAGTGTTCCATAAAAGGAACCCATGCTCTTCCACTGCTATCCCAGGCCCCAGAGCCAAAACATTAAATCGTAAATAATCGTGACCTGATGATACTCTTTGCTTCTATAGTATAAGGATTTGGCTTAGTACTGGTATTTGTAATCCCTGAAGAATTTCTGTATCTTGGAAGAGTCTAGGGATGTAATGAAACTATCACAATAAAAGTTTATTGACATTCAGATTTCAGTGTTAGGAATACATGGGGGTTGTAAATAACCTTATGAAGAATGTACTTTTGTACACTGCAAATTTATGGACACGTATTGGGATTGGAGTGTACCAAACCGTTTCTTACCATGGCCATCTGACCAAACCTATAAAAGGTGCTCAGACAGATAGTAACACTTGCCCTGGGTGTAATAAGTGCTGCATTGTCAGAAGTAATGGGCAGAGACACACAGATAGGGAAGACAGGCTTATGCTGTTGTGAGTTCTATAAGCTTCATAGATACATTGTTTGCCTGTGCTCTTCCCTGCTAAGGATTCCTTCTGTCAGCCGGGTCTGGGAGGAACTAGGCAGAAGCCAAGTGCATCAGGTGTGCCCTGGTCCTCGGATGGGCTGATGAGACTCAAAGCAGGAACAGAAGCAGGAAAGAAGGAGCAAGTTTACCTGGGCTTATAAGGAGCAAGGGAGGTGATCAATTCCTTATCTGTTTCTCTGCCCTTCTAATAATGATATTACTGCTGCACTTTGCTGGTACTTTGTAGATATCAGGGCAGAAAGAACAACTGTGGAGGAAGCGCTGGTGTGGCTCCTGCTTCCTGCACCCACGCCCCTTGAAGGTTGTAGCCACCCAGCCACCCACCTATACACTCAACAAGAATGCTGCTCTGTGCCCTGTGCTGTGGATCCAGGGCAAACGCTAACAGGAGCCCTGCCTTCATGGAGTTTGCAGGATTCATTTCTCCAGCTTCGATGCTTTCAATGACTCCCACCTTTGGTTCATTGTTTTACACTAACCCCAATATATTGAGGTTTTAAGTAGTATACAATCATTTCATTTAACGAATATGATTAATATGGGCAGCTTTTCATCGTTGGCCTTTATTTAACTAATATCTCTAACTAACTTTAAATAATGGAGAATTAACTCTCATTGGGAACAGAGAGAAGTTCTTTATGTTATTGGATGTTGTAAATACCGGTATTTGTATTCTATTTTTCAGGTGGTTCTAGGCCTGGTGTGATAAAGAAGCAACCTCTGAAATCAAAGCAGTCAACATTTTTAGTTTCTATCTCACCTGAGCTTGTTTTTTGAACTCTACTGGGTGGAACCAGCTGGGTTATGATGTGTAAGTGAAGTCTTCTTATGAATAAATTTTAAGTGGGGGCCTTCTTTAGTTTGAATGAAAGCCAAAGGAGACAGAAATGCACAACTGGAAGAGATTGTGACCCACATGGTGACGAGCAGACTTATCAGAGGGTGGCCCATTGTTGCCCTGCACTGCTGCAGTTAGAGGCCTCAAGTGAGGTACCCAGGGAGGTCTTTGGCTGCAGGTTCAATGAGTGCTGGATGCCAGGGAGCAGGCAGGAAGGCTAACTCCCTGAGCACCCTAGTCTTATACACCCAACTTTACTGAATCTGAGCTGGGATTCAAACATTCGTGTGCCATTTTTGTGCGGCAGACCCTCAACAGTACCAGTATCTCAGATCCCTGCTCACCACTCCCAGCTCTACCCCTCCTTGAAGCATAAGGCCTACTGGTGGGAAGGCGAGTGACTTCAATGTTTTGCACAAAAGAGAATGTGTTTATTTCTAATTTTAGGGCTTCTCTTGCTCCTGTCTAGACACTTCAGAGAAAAACACATTTGAGCACAAGACAAACAAATTTTAGCACAAGAGAAGGCTGGTGCTAAATCACTTGTAAAAGACAGTAACTTGTCATCTGCCTGAAGACTCCACTCTCGCCGAGCTTCTGCAGATCTTTCATGGTACCAGAAATAGTGGTTAGCTCTCACATGCTGTTCTGCTTCAGCTAGCTTCATGTGGCCACCTGCAGAAATAGTTCTTGGTTTCTCTTCCTTGTCTAGAGGCTGGTCAAGGCGGCTTTTAGAAAAACACAGATTTTCATATTCTCATTCACACGTGCAAAATTAACTAAGGTATCAAAGAATTACCCAGATTATTCAATTGATAAAATCCTTTGCATCGATTAACAGAATATTTTGTCAGCTCTTTTTCCAGATGAATATTTACACTATCACAGGCACCTTTGTAGGAATTGCAGAATTATTAGAAATTTAGAAGACACAGCCACAAGGACCTTCTTCTAATTTAAGGAAACAAAAATATTGTATAATAACGTATAATTTGGAAAGCAACTTTGTACATATCATCTCACTTCATATATTAATTTTATTAATATTCTTTTAAAAACTATGCTCATTTACTGTTTTATGTTTTTTGTTTTGGGGGAGGGGGTTTGCAGTTTGGGGCCGGGGTTGGGTTTGAACCTGCCACCTCCAGCATATGGGACCATGGCTCTTTGGAGCCACAAGCACTGCTGCCCAGTTGTATGTTTTTTTTTTTTTACATAATCAGTGATTTTTGAATCATGGTCCTAACTAGCAAATATTGAACTGTTTTAAGTAATTTAGACATCCATAGGGGAATCGTGTCAAATTAAGTCTGCTCTCTGCTCACTTTCTACGGAATCTGATACAGGCCAAGTTAGTTGCTGAGCTTGATACCAACATAAATAGAGATACATGGACTGCACTGTCCTGTCCTTAGAGGGGTAATGTACTGAGGGATGGGAGCTGTGCTAAGGCTTATTTGGTTTGCTGTGAGGTTTTGGTTTGGGGGATTGTTTGTTTGATATCTTTCCACATTTCTCTTGGGTTTTCTATTAGATTTGTAAAAAGGTCAGTGTGAGGCATTCTCACAAAGTCTAGGTTAAATGCTAACCAAGGCACTAAGCATATATTTGGCATTTGTGTGAATACATAAATATTGAGAGCAGCTAACTACTGGGGGCTTGGTAGGATGGGACCTTGGATACCTAAAAGCATATCAGATTTCCTACTAGTAGGAAAAGAAAATGCTTGATTGTTTTTTGTTTATCTTCTCCAGAAAGGAATGAATTAAATAACTGGTTCCTTCCTAATGTAAAAATTTAGGATAAATATATATTAATTCAATGCAGTGTTCAACATTGAAAACCTAAAACATTGGGCTGGGCACAGTGGCTCACACCTGTAATCCTAGCCCTTGGGGAAGCCAAGGCAGGTGGATTGCTTCAGCTCAGGAGTTTGAGACCAGCCTGAGCAAAAGAGAGATCCCCTCTCTACTGAAAATAGAAAAACTAGCTGGGTGTTGTGGGGGGCATCTATAATCCCAGCTACTTGGGAGGCTGAGGCAAGAAGATCTCTTGAGTTTGAGGGTGGGTGACAGGGTGAGACTCTGTCTCAAACAAACAAACAAAAAAGAAAACTAAAGTATTTTTGAAATAAGGAATGGACAATTTTTCATTTAGTTTTAGAATATGTTTTCTTGATCTTCAGATAGATGGCTTTTTAAGAGCAATATAGGAAATGTTTTCTAATTCTCCGATGGTTGTAGTCTCTTATAGGAAATAATTCATTCTACATAACTTTTTTGCTGAATGGACAGAATTAACCTCTGAGGAATTCGGAAGAATTAAACATTGAAGATAAAAAAGCACACAAGAGGTAAATTTTATTCAAAAGTGGTGCTGGGAGTGAATGCTGTGATTTCTTCCTTGGCGAGGGCAGTTTTCAGGATACCACAAATGCCTTGCGTCATGTCAGGGCTGAGCTCTGGCGCTGCCAGCCATGTGGCTGGTGGTTTGCAGCATTTGAGTCATATGGAATTGTGTGTCTGTGTGACCACAGTAAGCTCACATTAGGCTTTGCATTTCATTACCAATTAAGAATGCACTGGTTAACTGGCAGGAAACTTCTACTTGGAGCAAAGTCATCAGAACCTTTTCTTAGAGTTAGAAGTATTCTTCCCTACTTTCATTGAAATCCATCTAAAAGAAAAAGAGGATTTTGTGTCCCATACAAAAGAAGTCTTAGACCTCAGGGACTACTATAGTTTCTCTGTGTTATAAACTACCCGCATTCTTTCTATGTCACACCATGAACTTTCTTCTTTAATTTGGAGAAAACCCCTAGCATTCACTCCTGTTTCAGAGGCTGTAACACCCTGGCTAAAGCAAATAAGGTTGGCAGCGTCATTTCCCCTTCCCAGATTCCTTTTTCTTTTTATTGGTAAATTTAAGGAGGAACGTGAATTAAGGGTGCAATTTTGTGTCTCATATTTTTTGCTGGCAGGGTGTCCCCGGGCCTCGGGGTGCATACTGGCATAATCTCTCAGGATGCACACCATTCACATTTCATGGCTCTCACTGGGAATCATTAACAGCCCAGTGCAAGAGTTTTGCTTTTCACTTAACTTGTAAGAGAATGAAGAGGCCCTGCCAAGGTTCAGAAAAGGATAACAAAGCATAAGCTCCTTAATGGGATGAACTAACATAAAAGTCTTAGAACCCCAAGCCCTTTCCCACAAGTAGGACCTGATTCAGGGCCTGGCACGCAGGCTGACAACCATCATAAACCAGGAAACAGTAACAGAGAAACAAAAGTAATTTACTGAAATGAGCCAAGTTATGGGCTTTGGGAAAATAAGGATCTATCTGTTTAGCTTTGCCAAGACCAGGATGTCTGTGATTTATCGTGTTTTCCCTAGAAGTGGGTATATTTTTATTGAAGGGGACTGTGGGATCCCGAAAGCATCTACTTTAGGGAAACATTATTTGAATTCAGCTTGAAGTAGGCTGAAATATTTGTTTATATTGTGGAAATTTCTCCATCCATTTGTTGGTCAGTTAACATACATCATAAAACAACATTTTATATACCATGTATGGCCCAGTAATTGGAAAACAATTGCGGTTTTGTAACAGGGCTTCTGGTCTGACGCCCATTCCTTGTTAGGTTCTTGTACTGACTTCCAGCTTGTTCGCCACAGCCGAGAACTAGGCAGTGCGTTTCCATCAGCTGGTTTTCAGGGTCCCTGGGATTGAATTCTTGTTCCATCAGCTCCATGACAGTGTTGAAGTAGACACTTCAGTCCTGAGGCTGCTGCATCCAGGCAGTTGAGGAGTCCGCAGAAGGTTTCCTGGACTGCTCAGGGATAGTTTTCCTTGTCTGCTTAGATGTTCTGAACAAGTAATAGTGCTCAGATACGTCAGGAAACCAGGCAAGGAACTGATTGGAGTGAACTGGGCCAGGGAGGGACTGATGAACGTGAGTGCACGTCCTTCTCAATGAAGAGTTCCTTACCTACTCTCCTTTTTTGTTGCCAGCTGGGAATGCGGACCCTGTGCTATTAGGTTGGCTCAGGGACTGTGGGTCTGGGAGACTTCTTGGCTGGCATACCTGATCCTTGCAGGCTAGCACGTGTCTAGATGGACCATCTCCAGCTCCTGCATTTCCACTGCCCGTGGTGATAGGCTCAGAAACAGTGGCCTCTCAACATTTCTCAAAGGTGCCGTGTTGCCCTATGCAGAAAATCAAACAAGCGCATCGTGTGCTGTATACAGGGCACTTTCCAAGCAGTGGTTCCCTCCTTGGTCTTCCCTTTCTAAAAAATGTCCTTTAAAATTAAAAGCTTAAAAAAAATGTATTAGCAAATCGGACTTTCCCCCCTTTTGACTAGCCATACCCAATAGTCTTGTGAAGGGATCCGCTCTGAGGATGAAAATTCTGAGGCTAATGAGGTTAGATAACTTCCCCACTTAGTGAATGGCCAGGGAACCTGGGCTTTGCTTTTCAATTATGCAGGAGGCCAGGGAAACGTCCCCAGGCTTCCCAGGTCCATGATCTTAGATACATCGAGTCGGAAGGGACATGAGAGATTAACTGGTCCTGCTGTCTCATTTTAGTGCTTGGTGACTTGCACCCAATTTCTTCCCATGTCTCCTTTCCTTTTAGTTTCTTGAAATCCTAGTCACAAGAGCAAGAATCCAAAATGATCATTGCTGATTATATTTCCATTTTTATGCCCCCAGCTTCGTTTCTTTTAGATCCAGCCAGATTTTCTTTAGACCCTTAGGCTATCGGCCCTTGCCAGTTTCTATAACAGGATAAATGGAATGCATGTCTTTAAAATTACAGTGATTTTGCTTCTGCAGGAGTGTAAATGACTGTTGACTTTAGAGAAGTGTGTGGATCAAAGCCAAAGGGTGTGGCCGATGTCAGTGTGCTGAGTGGTATCTGACCAAACATCCCACCGCCGGGTAAAATAACAGGCTATAATTTAAAAAGATGGCAGAGATTTTTTGTGGTTCGTCACATCACTGGAAACCCAAGCAAGAACTATTTTATGCAATTTGGGCCATATTTGTTGTGTATTTTGATTACACAAAGCTCAAGGGTTCTTTTGACATTAAAAATGCTTATTTCAGTTAAAGGACTGATTAAGGTTATGTTTTCCCTTTTCTCAATGTCCTTTCCTTTTTCTGGGATTGCATCTTGGGTTTCCCACACAGTTCTTTCTACTTTCCTGTGATTTCTTTCTACCCAGATGATTATTAGCATCTTGGTTTAGACATACAACAACTGCTACCATATCAGTGTTACCTCTGTGGTATGATCACTGCCACAGAATGAATCATTTTTGCAGTGAGAGGGATTGTGGTCACCACAGAGAGCATCAGGGTCTTTCTTGCACTATAGAGTGGAGGGCAGAAATATCATTGACATTTTTTCTCTCTGAAGATCTTGCTCCCCAGAGGAGGAAGCACATTGAAAAGTCACAGCAGGTAGTTTGGCCTGTGTTTGAACCCTGTTCCTACCACACGCCTACTAGCCATGAGGCCCTGGAGAAGTTACTCAACCTACCTGGACTCCTTTCTTTCCCCATTAAATAGCAATAATAACACTAACTTCAAAGATTGTTGGGGGAATTAAATAGATCGTGTTCTTCAATGTTTGGCATAAGATACCTGATGCCCCAATAAATGTTTATTTGCTCCTTCATTTAGCACGTATTTACAGAGCAGCTACCGGGCTCCATGTGTTGCCAATACAGGAGCAAATAAAAGAGACAAAACGCTTGCCAGAGACAATTTTCCTTTATTCCTTTTCCTCCTTTCTACTCCCCTCTGAAACCAGACCATGCAGGATGGATATTCCTACTCTCTCAAAGAATTCGTCCCTTTAGAAGTTCTGCTAGTCAACAATTACGTCTGTGCTTAGACTCCCTTCTTGAATGAAACCAAAGAATGTGTGATGAACCAAAGAACGTGTGATGGAATTGCAGGGTGTAATCTACGTTACAGCGTGGATGTGCACAGAAATGAACTTTATTTAGTCTATACCGTTCTGGCTTCCTCCCAAGCCCTTACTAGTCCTTCTGGTTAGAAGGGAAAATAACATGCACGGAATGCCTGGTTTAAACTGCAATCCCAGTCAGTAATTTAATCCATTCGGGTACTGTTCTGCCTCCTTTGGATAAAAATGAGCAACCTCTCAGGCTCTTCCTCCTCTGCTTGCCCAGCGTATGGGAGAAAGGCTGAGGTTTTGTGCAACCTCATCTGGGCAGGAGCTGTGTCCTCAGGCAGGGTTCCCTGTTTGGCCTGGCCATCCTCCAGCCTGTTGTCTCTTTTCCACTTGGTGCCACTTGCCCTCGGGTGTTTGTGGCTGAAGCTTGAGTGGGTGTAGCTTGCGGTTGGTCTTGCCGGGTCTGGTCAAAGTCCAGTAGTGTGCTCTAGCTGACCTGCCCTAATTTTTGCTTCGCCTGGTGCTAGAGATCCCTTTGAAGTTTGGCTGGCCTCTCACCCAGCCCTGGCTTCATCTGCCTTTGACATGCAGAGTTTTGCACTTTCTGGGTCCTCTGTACAACCCTCTGTCTGACCATGCTGCACTGCCTATGGGTGGCTTGGTCCCTAGGATTATTTGGGAGTGTGCCACATACAAGACCTGCTCTTTACAGTCCCTGGGGAGTCTTTTCAATAGTGACCTCTGCTCTGTCTTCAGAGTTAACCTTGCCTTGCTTGTGTGCCCTTCCCTTCCTGTGCCAAACTCAGAAGAGCTGGGGAACGGGAAATCAGCACAACCTTCCCCAGTTGAACTCTCTCCCCACTTCCCACCATTCTGCACCCTAACAAAGGACAATATCTTTTTCCTGGACTCTACCTGGCTGAATCTTAATGACAAACAGGTTACTTTTAAAATTTTTTTCCCAATGCTTGGTTGTTAAAATCCTAAGACCTCACAAAGGAATTCCATAGATCTCTTTCCAAGAGGCTTGGGTAAATCTACTTTTTGAAAGACAGAAGCAGAATATTACTCTTAGTCTCCTTCTATAGTAAGTTCAAACTTTCCTTCTGGGCAAATCGTTGCCTAAGGAAGACTAGCCTGAAGACTTCTGATTAAGGAGACAGAAAGAAAAAAGCTCTTTGAAATAGGAAAGTTTACCCCTGTTACAGAACCCACTAGTTGCCTTCACTGTCCATTAGCTTTGCGGTACTCTGACCATCCAGGTGATTGGACCGCTCTCAGATACTGGTGGCCCTGGGAACTTGTCTTACTGTCCTTTATTTGGAATTAGTGGGGGGTTGTATGCTTTTATCGCAAACCTCTCTCTTTTCCCCCACTGGGCCTCCGTTTCCTTCCTACTGAAGGGGTCATCCTTCCTCTTCCTCTTCACTGTCCTCTTCTCCATCCTTGCTATCGGTCTCTCTCTTGCTCCTTGCTCCCACATTTGCACTTTGTTTTTTCACTGGACGTACCTATACAGGCAGTCCCTAAGTTACAAAAACCCAACTTCTGTACAACCTGCACTTACGAACAGAGGCTATTACAGGTAATAAGTAAATGCACCTGCTCCTAGAACAAATTGACAGAACCTATCTCGTTTGTAACCCGGGGACTGCCTGTACAAGCACATGCAGACGCATGATGCATACATCAGTCCTTCTCTTTGTCCAGATGTGCACCGGACATGTTGCTGATGCTCTTTCTCCAGGAGTTTCTCTTTTGCCCTTCTCTGTATCTGGGCATTGATTCCTGATATTATGACAATCCCTACTATGAATTATTGAGCACCTATTACATACTGGAGATGAGAAAGGTCTTTCTCATTTAATCCTTAAAATCCCCATTGTATATAGGAAGAAACTGAAGCTCAACAAAGTTTAAAAACTATGTCCAAGGCCTCAGAACTGGTGGTTGGCAGAGCTGGGACTTACACCCAGGTTTCATTGGCGTCAAAGCCCATTCCATTAAGGAACATTTCTATGAGCAAAAATTCAGGCTTTTGAACAACGATTTTTTGTAAATTGAATGATCTTATAATAAATGGGAATATGGAACTCAAAAATTATCTTATGATGACTAGTCTAAAAAACATTACTTTGAGGGGAAGAATGGGGAACTCCTCTTCAGAGATGATTAACGTTTGATGCAATCCTCCTAGAAGTGCTGACTAATGGTCTGATGACTACTTATTTTGATCTTGCTGTTGGTAAAGAGGGCATTTCAAGCCAGGAAGTGGAAAGAAGCACAGATTTCAGCCACTCAAAACTGCAAACAGTGGAGGTCTCCACATTGTGGCGGTTCCAGATTTTCTATTTTCTGGGCTAATTTAATCACTTCCTCTTCCGTTCTTCTGTTTTCTTCTTGCAGGCCAAATTATTTTTCCCTGTTTTGTTTATGTTATTGTTAATTTTAAAGTCATCTAATTCCCCATTCTTAAGCACCTTTTCACATCTGGCCTTATTTTCTCCTGTTCACCTTTTTTCCCTCTTTCTCCCTCACTTTGCCCTGTGTATCCTTGTTCCCAGGGCCCCAGTAGGTTACTGACCATAAAATATGCTGGAATTCTAATCTCTGAATTCCTGGCTGTCACAGTGAGGGCCTTTGAACTTTGCTTTGAACTTCTGCTCAGGGATGGCCTGTCCATTCAGGAATCACAACTCAGCTGTTGTGGCATTTGAAAGCAGTGTGGGGAGCCCAGCTGGTAGGTTTTTAAAACTTGATTGAGGACTTACCCCAGGAAAAAAAAGTGAATGACTTGAGTGTGTGGGGATGGAGGTGTGCACACGTGTGTGTGTGTGTATGTGTGTGTGTGTGTGTGTGTGTGTGTGACTGTGTCTTTGGGGAAGAGCAGGAAGGTGAATTCTCCCTAAGGAATGTTGAGTTATTTGCCATGATCTACTTCTCAGCATCACTTGAATCACAAAGTGGACTTTCTCATCAGATTGAAATGATGATTCAAAGTGGTTTTAAGGAGAGGGAGAGAGGAATAAAAGGAGGAGAATTTCCCAAGGACTGTGTAAGCTGAGTTAAAGCATTATCTCATGTCTTTCCTCTCATTCTAACATCCCCCTGCTTCCCTATCTGCTCGATTGTCCTTCAGGGGAAACGGGGAGGATTCTTTCAGGACTCCCTGTTTCATAAGGAAGAAAGATTTTCAAAAGTTCCTGTTCCAGAAGTAGGGGACAGACCCTTTTATCTTGGGAGAGAATAGCAATAGTTCCTAGAATGTCTCTGGTTTTTTTGAGATAGAGATTTTTTGTCCCTTCAGCCTGCTGGGACTTTTAGGTTCAGTGACATCTGAGGCTCTTGGAAGACAGGAACTCTGCTGTCCTGTTTTGATATGTGGCCATTATGGATGGGCGTAAAGTCTTCACAACAATCGATTTCAATATGTCATATTTCTTAACTGTTAAATTTTTGTTGTTGTTTCAGGATATAATCAAATACATCTTAGAGATGTTAATTGAAGATAACACTAAGTTTCTTTGCCTTTGATAGTCCACGTGTCTGTATATGTTTCTGAATAAAATGATTATTTTTCAGAAAACTGTGGGAGAAAGTCAGATAACTATTTCCATTATGAATCATTTCATTGGGTAGTACCACATCCATAATATCCATTTCATTGGGTAATACCACATCCATAATATCTGCCAACACTTCTGCTTATTTCTATTTATAATAATAGAGCTTCTATTTTATTTTTTTTATTAAATCATAGCTGTGTACCTTAATACTGTCATGGGGTACAGTGTGCTGTTTTTATACACAATTTGAAATATTTTCATCGAACTGCTGCACATAGCCTTCATGTCATTTTCTTAGTGATTGTGTTAAGACATTTATATTCTACCTTTAGCAAGATTCACAGGTACCCTTATAAGATGAACCATAGGCGTGATCCCACCAATCACCCTCCCTCCCTCCCTCCACCCATTCTCCCCCCCCCCAAATGATTTGTATAAACATAGGGATATCATCGACTCACCCAACGTTGTGTCTCCAAGTTTGTCTTATTTTTTGTGTACATATAATTTGAACCATGGGTCCCCTAAAGAACAATGTGTGTGGGTGATACTTATGTGTTTAGAATAGTTGTGTATCAGCCCGAGATGACAGACAGTGGTGGCTAAGATTCTCTGCTCTCAAGATTTACCAAGAAAAGTGCAATGTCTGGGCTAATCTGCTTCTAGTACTTTCTCCAAGTATTTTATTTTGCTTGTTTTTTTTTTTTTTTTGGAGCAATGCCATCTCCCCCCTGCCAGAGTTGCCTCCAAAAAAAAAAAAAAAAAAAAGGAAGGAAAAGAAAATAGAGAGAATGCAGTGAACATGCCGACCTTTGCAGACAAAGAAGTGGTCACCAAACCACTTGGAGAAGGCATGCATTCTGAGTCATTTTTCTAGCTGTGATCAAGGCATAGCTTTATCCAGCCTGTTTTCTGTCCCTTGGGT
>CAUYTI010142020.1:0-25550 GCA_963575145.1 Galago senegalensis | reverse complement strand
TATTTGAATTTCAGAATCTCTTGGCATGTCTGGAAAGTTCTCTTTCATAATTTCATGAAGAAGAGCCTCTGTGTTTTGTGAAGCAACTTTGTTGCCTTCAGGGATTCCTGTAAGGTGAATATTAGTTTTCTTTGAATTATCCCAGAGCTCTCTGAGAGAAAGATCCATTTTTGCTCTCCATTTCTTTTCATCTTTGAGTTCTTGGGTTTGTTCAAAATCTGTCTTCAATGTCAGAGATCCTTTCCTCTGGCTGTTCCATTCTGTTACCAAGGGATTCTACTGTGTTTTTCAGATCTTTGAGGACTGCAAACTCTTGCCTCAATGTTTCAAAATCTTTGGTCATTTTATCTTTGAAATCATTGAATTCTTGAGACATCTTTTGAATAATTTCTTGAGATATCTTTGAATAATTTCTTGAAATTCTAATTCCCTCCTTTCTTCCATTCTGTTAATCTTATTTGCTATACAAATTCTGAACTTGATTTCTGACATCTCAACCATCTCTTTATGGATGGAGTCTTCAATTGCATCTACCCCATTTTTCCTTGAGTGAGTTGTTCTACTCTGGGTATTCAAGTTGCCGGAGTTTTCCCGCTGATTCTGCCCCATGCTGATTTTACACTGTTTAGAGACCTTATCAGAACTTTTCAGTCGGTGCCTGCCAAAGGAGAAGGTGCTGGCTTCTTCTGGTTGCTCAGAGAGACAGGGCGTGTCTATCATCTTCTCACAGTTCTAGGCACTGGGGCGACTCGGGGGCAGGGGAATGGCAGTGGCTGCGTGGGAAAGTGCACAGTTGGATCAGACCTCGTTTGGCCTGTTGGGGTGACCAGGGGCAGGAAAATGGCAGCAGCCAGATCAGTCCTACTTCAGCCCCACAGGGGGACTTGGGGGGGCAGGGGAATGGCAGCAGTGGCATGCGGTACTTGTGTGGCTGCATTAGTCCTAGTTCAGCCCTGCCTAGGTGATGGGGTGGGGGCAGGGGAATGGCAGTGGTCAGATCAGTCCTAGTTCAGCTCCACCGGGGCAACCAGGGGGCAGGGGAATGGGAGCTGTGGCGGGGAGCACGTGAGCGGCCAGATCAGTCTTTGTTCAGCCCTGCTGCAGCAATGTGGGGTGAGGGGCAGGGGAATGGCAATGGCTGGACATGCGTGTGGCCAGATCAGTCCTGGTTTGGCCCACCCGGGCGACCAGGGCCAGGGGAACAGCAGCAGCAGTGTGGGAAACATGGCCAGATCAGTCTTAGTTTGGCCCCGCCAGGGCGACCCTGGGGCAGGGGAAAGGCAGTGCCCACATGGGGAATGCGCGGCTGCAGGGCCGAGACAGTGCACCTTGGTCCTGCAGGTGGGGAGACGCTACTCTTGGGCCTCCTCTCACTGTCTCTGCTGTCAAAGAGAGAAGGGTGGAATGGAGATTCAAAATGGCAGTGGAAACTTTAGTTCAATTTTTTGCCTGGTGAGAGAGTGTTCAGAGTCTCAGTAGGGTCCCTCTAGGGGAGTAGACCCCACTACCTGTAGCTCTCACACGTGGGGTGAGATAATAGGTCCTCAGTTCATCTCTAGCCTGTAGGAAGCTCACAGGAGCAGATAAAGAAAAAACAAAGAGAAAAACACAGCTCTCTTGGGGAAGTGGATGGACACTTTTCCTTTGAGATGTTCCATTTACCTGTAAGTTGTACTCCAGGAGACGCAGCTTGCCTCAGCAGAGGTGTCCTGCAGGTATAACTCTTCTCTCTCAGCTGGGCTCCTAGTCTTTAACTTTGTTGGATGTTTTCTAGACTTTATCCTTCCCTCTGAATGGGAGCATCTGTCGAGGCTGGTACCTGTCGGCCATCTTGCCCCCACCTTCTTCTTTGCCCCCTTTTTTATGAGGTGGTTTGTCTTCTTCTTGCTGATGTGTTTGAGGTTTTGTAGATTCTGGACATTACCTCTTTATTGGATGCTTAGTTTGAAAATATTTTGTCAATTCTGTAGGTAGTCTATTTACTCTGCAGATTATTTCCTTTGCAGTGTACATTCACACACACAAAAAGCCCCAGACCAGATGGATTTACAGCCAACCTCTATCTAATGTACAAGGAAGAACTGGGAACTATCACACAGAAATTATTCCAAAACATTAAGAAGGAAGGAATCCTCCCTAACTCATTCTATGAAGCCACTATCACCTTGATACCAAAGCCAGAAAAGGAAACAACAACAAAAAAAGAAAACTACAGACCAATATACTTTATGAACTTAAATGCAAAAGTCCTCAATGAAATACAAGCAAACCAAATTCAACAGTACACCAAAAAGATAATTTACCATGATCAAGTTGGTTTCATCCCAGTGATGATTCAACATACACAAATCAATTAACATGATTCACCACATAAACAAAAGCAAAGACAGAAGACCGTATGATCAACTTAATAGGTGCAAGAAAATAATTTGATAAAATCTAGCACTTTTTCATGATTAGAAACTCTCAACAAATAAGTATAAGGCTGAGCACTGTGGTTCATGCCTGTAATCCTAGCACTTTGGGAAGCTGAAGCAAGTGGATCATCTGAGCTCAGGAGTTTGAGACCAACCTGAATAAGAGCAAGATCAATCCTGTCTCTACTAAAAATAGAAAAACTAGCCAGGTATCATGGCTGGTGCATGTAGTCCCAGCTATTTGGGAGGCTGAGGCAAGAGGATCTCTCGAACCCAGGAGTTTGAGGTTGCTATGAGGTGTGATACCATGGCACTCTACCCAGGATGACAGAGTGAGACCATTTCAAAACACACACACACACACACAAACCAAACAAGGTATAGAAGGAAAAATTATAAACACCATATATGACAAACCTACAACCAATATCATACTGAATGGGGTAAAATTGGAAGCATTTCCCCTAAGAGCTGGAATAAGAAAAGGGTACCCACTGTCACCACTTCTATTCAACTTAGTCCTGGAAGTCCTACCCAGAGCAATCAGGCAAGAGAAAGAAAGAAAGGGTGTGCAAAGTGAGAAAGAGCAGGTCAAACTATCCAAGTTTAGTGACAATATGATCTTATACTAAAATATCCTTTTGACCTCTAAAATTGATAGACACAATTCAGCAAAATTTCAGGGACAAAATCAGTAGCATTTCCATATACTAATAACAGTCAAACTGAGAGTCAAAACAATAACTGAAAAACATTTATAATAACGTCAAAGAGTATAAAATATCTGGGAATATACTTAACCAAGGAGTTGAATGATCTCTAAAGAGAACTACAAAACACTGATGAAAGAAATCTCAGATGACACAAAAGAATGGAAAAATATTCCTTGCTTGTGGATGGGTAGAATCAACATCATTAATAAGTCCATACTGCCCAAAGTGATTTACAGATTCAATGAAATTTCCATCAAAATACCAATGTCATATTTTGCAGGTCTAGAAAAAAAATCCTAAGATTCATTTGGAACCAAAAAAGAGTCTGAATAGGCAAAGCAATTTTAAGCAAAAAAGAACAAATCTGGAGGCACCATATTACCTGACTTCAAATTATATTGCAAGGCTATAGTAACCAAAACAGCACATCTAAAACTTTTAGGCTGGTGTAATAGCATAAACATAGACCAATGGAACTGAATAAGAACCCAAATCAGACAAGATGCACTAGGGACAAGGAAGCCCTATTCAGTAAGTGGACAGGGAAAACTGCTTATCCGCATGCAGAAGAAAGAAACAGAACACCTATTTATCACCATATACAAAAATTAACTCAAGATGGAGAAAAGATTTAAATGCAAGGCATGAAACCACAAAAATTCTAAAAGAAAACTTGGGGAAAAAACTCTTCTAGACTTCAGCCTAGGCAAAGAATTTATGATTAAGATCTCAAAAGCAAATACAGCAAAAACAATAAATAAATAAGCCTTAAGTAAATTAAAAATCCTCAATCTTTAGAATGACTTTGCCAAGCATCTGAAACCGATTAATTCTTAAATGAAAATTGCTTTCATTAAATAATTTGCAGTCCCTGGTTTTACCAGCCCCCTTCATGATATTTGTTTCTTTGCTACAACTCAGACAATTTTATAAGTCACCTATTTCTTGGAAATAACTACAGAGATTATAAGCAGCTAATTGAACTTTAATGCCTTCTGCCTCAGAGTGTGCTTCTGAAAACAAAATAAATTAACTGTGACTCCAGACAACTCTAACTCAACTCACCTTTCACTCTACTGGCAGGAAACCAGAGAATAATGTATTTTATTTTATTTATCTTAAAAATATTATCTTCTTATAATCAAGAATAATACCAATCTGGATGTTGGCATCAAATAGAACTTATTTGGGGTATGATCAAAAAGTTTCTTTGTTCTTAGGGCATTGTAAAGGCAATGTGTCTCTTTTATTGTTAACAATTCAGTGATGTTTGATGCTGACTGGATGTTTTTCGTTTGGGAATAACCGTGACCCTTCTTCCTCAACTAAAAAGAAATAATGGTTCTCTGGAAAGAATGATGGCAGGGATAGAGAAGCATCACTTAGATTTAGGTGCATGGAACACAGGGTCTTCATTTCTTTCCGAATATTACAAGACTAAAACTTTTTCCTATGGTTCATCTTACAAAGGTACATGTGACTCTTTCTAAATGTAGAATATAAATGTCTTAACACAATAACTAAGAGAATGCCATGAAGGCTATGTTAACCAGTTTGATGAAAGTATCTCAAATTGCATATAAAACCATCACACTGTACCCCATGATTGCATTAATGTACACAGCTATGATTTAATAAAAAAGAAAAAAGAAAAAAAACTAAAACTTTTTTCTCTTTTCCAAGGACCAAAGTTGACTCAATCAATAAAGATGACATAAATGTTCACTGATAATACTCATGAGAAACATCTATAATAAGACTCATAACACTCATGAAGAAAGTCTATAACAAGATCCATTCTCAGCAGCATTCTCTTTGAAAATTAGATAAATTCATTTACCCTAGTGGATATGCTCAAATTCTAAAGAATAAATCAGAAATTCAAAACCACAAGAATTTTAACTCAAATTTGAGCCCACGGGTGGCACCTGTGGCTCCAAGGAATAAGGCACCAGCCCCATATGCCAGAGGTGGCGGGTTCAAATCCAGCCCTGGCCAAAAAAAAAAGGTATCAAATTTGAGCCCACATTAGTCAATGGTAAATTATTCTGCTGACTTTTTCACCTATAAAATAATCTTAGTAATGCAATACACAACCATTATGCAACTGAACATACTGAACTTGGCCCTGTTACACATGGCCCCAATCTCCTTCTACTGTTTAGCTCCAAGTTAGTCCTTGTTATGCAGGAAAGTGATAAGGAGATAGCAGAGCAAGGGAGCAGCCTATGCTCTTCATGAGACCAAGTACATACAGCAAGCTAGGTTTTATTATGAAGCCAGGAAGCTGAATGTGATATGTAATGGTAAGAGAAGGTGACACTGAGCCAGCAATGGTATGGCGTGCATAAATCCAAGGGAGAGATTTGTTTTTCCAATGCTGTAAGTGTAAATGCTTAGAGCAAAACACACAATAGCTGTTATCCATCATTTAAAATAATTTTTGGTTGACAATATTTGTTATGCACAGAGAGAATTTTAAAAATGTTTACCAAACATTAAGAAGGTATTATAACTTCCCAAATTCCATCTATCTCAAGTATTGTGTTTTCTTGAGACAGCTAGGAAAAATTTAAATAACTTTCAATACTCTTCTGTCAAGCAGCTATTTCTATGAATGAGGCAACTCACCAGATAAACCTTCATCATATTTAGGTTGTACTGATGACTTTTAAGGCAGCTATTTCCAACAGTGTCTCCAGCTCTTTCTTTCTCCTACAAAAGCAAAAAACAATTAGCAATAGGCTCTCTTTTAAAAGACTATTCACATATGATTAGTTCCATTTTTTACACCCAAAGCTTTAAAAAGCTAATGGAAATTGGCAAGAAAACCACTGAACTAAAACTATAAAGAAATATTAAAATGAATTAATATATATATATGTGTGTACGTGTGTGTACAGATGGATGAATGGACTGGATGGATAGATAGATAGATATTCAGAGAATCGTTCCCCATTGACCTCTTTCCTTAGAATAGTCCCATTTCCCACAGTTAGCCTCTTGGTAGGACAGTAGAGGCTTCTTTCACTGTCCCAATACACCAGGAAGTAAGCACATGACTTAAGCAGGGCTAATCAGATACTCGTTCCTGTGAATTTGACACTGGATACAATGACAGAAGGATGGAAGAAATGACTGGATTCATACATGATAGCAATGACTACTGAGTATTTCATGCTTTAAAAACCTTTATCAGCAGGCAGCACCTATGGCTCAAGGAGTAGGGCACTGACCCTTTATACCGGGGTGGGGGTGGTGGGTTCAAACCCAGCCCAGCCAAGAAAACTGCAAAAAAAAAAAAAAAAAGTCATCAGCTACCAGTCTCTTTAGCCTCATTTAGACCATCCTTCCCACACACATCTAATAAATTTTCTTTTCAGTTAAATTAGCTAGAATTCATTTTTCTACCTGTATACAAATAACCACAACTATACCTATCTGTTTTCATTGTATTTTAAACCTCATCTGTTTCACTGTGCGAACAGCATTGACACTTAAATGTCGTGAACTGCTATTTCACAGACATGTCACTATAACAAATAGCAAAGATATAGTCATTCTGTAAATGCATAAATATGTATATGGTTGCTAGGTGGGTATACAGGTTTACAACTTGCTCCCTGTCAGCCTGTTCTAGAATCATACATTTTGTTAAGTGCTCGCCTGAGAGTTTTGCCAGAATAAAATCCTTAAATGACTGAGTGGATCAAGGGCTGGATGAGCCTTTAAAGACACAAATGTAGTCTCCTGTTTGCCAAGCAAAGACTAATTTATAGACCAGTATCATCACGACCAGGGCACTCCATAGAAAATCACACCCCTATTCTTTACCTGATGAAACAGAATCTGCATATGAAAATATTATTAATAATATTTTTATTAATTACTATTAATAGTATTATAATAATATTACATATTATTAATGTTTAAGAAGTTCTATTTTACCTCACTTGGCTTTATTGTTTTCTAATTTACCACTTTGGTCTTCACTATAAATAGTATATTAGTAGATTGCCTCTATATCATTTTTTCCCCAAAGCATTTGAGTATCAGTCTTCTCACTTCATTTTCATAATCATCCTGAGAGGCAGGGGAAGGCAATGTTGCTGCCCATTCTAGAAAGGCAATAACTGAAGCCAAGAGAAGCCGGCTGTGAGGTTGCTGGCCATTCTGTGGTGCAGTCCGGATTAGCACACAGGTCTGCACTCAGAGAATTGGTGTCAATTTTTGAGCTATCATCCCACTCAGTGATCTAAGTGGGAATCATTGTAGTAATATCTCCTCTGAAAGGTTTGCTCAGACTCTACATGTACCCACACTTGGACTGGATCTTCCACCTTCAATATTCAGCTTTTCTACTCGTTGGATTTTAACTTTTATAAAATGCTTTAATGTGAAATACACTTCTTATATCTTTAAGTCTAGGGGGAAAAAAATCTTTTAATCTTTTCCCACAATAGCCCTTCAAATATTAGAAGGGAGTTAGCCTGTCCTTCATTACATTTTTTCTTCTCCAGGGGAAGTTATTTCTCTAATGAGAAATTATCTAAACTCCTTTCTCTTTATCTTGACCATTCTTACAAAGAATGCTTAAGGGATGAGGATTATTTTTAAGACATCCCAAATAATCTATTACAGACTGACTAGTATAAAGTATAATAGCATAATTACTTTCATTAATCCAGATATTCTAGTTTTATTCAGGCTGCCTGAGGGTTAGGCAGGCTTGGTAAAATTAATACAATATTCTTGGCCTGTACTGGGATCGTATTTTCATTTTAACATAAACTTTTTCCTGTATCAGGTTTCCCCCATTCTATCTCTGAGCTAATGTGTTTTTTTTTTTTTTTTGGTTTGGTTGTTTGTTATTGTTGTTGAGCTAATGTGGTATTTTTGTTGTTATTATTGTCTTTTTTGTGCCTAATACACAGCAACAATTCTTGATCAGTGCTGTCTTATTGGTTATAGAATATGATTCTATACTTAGATGGTCATTTCAAATCTCGGTTGTACTGTGAAGGCCAGACTATGGGCAGGTTCTTTTTTTGAAAACAATCAGAGCCAACCCTTTCCTAGGCCTCACCAACCAGCAGTTCAGGCCCAAATAAATGTCTACAGATCTTCAAAAGACCAACTATTGCCATTCTACTACAACCTATAGTCCTACTAAAAACTGTTGCGTTTTTGCAAAGCCAGTTAATCACCCTTCTTCTCCTTGAATTAAAATTATTTGTGTAATAGGTAGTAGATTCAGATGGGCAACAACATGCAGGCTTTATTGCTTACAGAACTGAGGATGAGGACTATAAATTAAAGCTAAGGCCAAAAATTAATTCCTTTGATTCCTGTGCCCTTCCCTCCTCAATCTTTAGAAGAGGATTTCCAGGACTCATGCTTGGGAAACAGAAGTAGGGAGAACATATCAGTGGGCAGCTGGGAATCAGAACCAATGAAAGGCAAGAATAGAGAATTCCACTGGACAGGCCCCTTTCCCTAACCTCACTGATCAGATCAATTTCTTCACCTCCGATGAGAGGATCACTATGGAGGGCAGGGGCTGGAATGTTCTTTCAACATTCTCTGCTGAAGAGTGTAGAGTGGAAATTGCTTCTCCTTGAAAATGGAAGGAACAGAATCATGTGTCCTCCCTTACAAGAAATCCTGCATCAGGGTGTTTACCCTGCCAAGCAGGCTGTTTGCCATCTCTTGCATGAGACTTATTTATTTCTCCCACTATGCAAATACCACTCCTTGATTAAAATCCTTTTCCTTGCCACCAAAACAAACTTCCTGTGTCTCTATTTGCTTGAGGAAAGGTGTTATTTCAGTCATGCAGTGGTGAACAACCTAAAAGTCACTACTTTCAACTTAAATTTGTTTCAAAGGCAGACATCACAAGTTCAAAATAGCTGCTTCCTTTCAGACAGCACAGGGCTCTTAGCTGTCCAGGTAATCAAGGTGCTCACTCAGTGTGAATGAAACATGGATTTAGAGGCATGAGTCTCCCTACTGAGTCTCCTTGGAAAAAAATGAACATTCCACCAAATCATTAATACAGGTATTAATCAATGTATATACTTAGGGAAAAAATGAAGATAATGATGGTTTACCTTAAAATTTTCAGAAATAAAATTCTAAGTAGATGTGTGTTATTGACAGCTGAACTTTAAAAAGGTGCAGACTTAAAGTTTTAGTTTTACTTAAAGTAATTCCAAAATAGAAAATTCACTTCAATTGCTAACCAAAGTTGATTCTGTGACATGGTTATTGTGAATAATACTACAGTGAACATAAGAATGTAGATATCTTTACAAGGTAGAGATTTCATTTTCTTTGGATATGTGCCCAGAAGGGAGATTGCAGGATAATATACTCTTTTTAAATTTTTAAAGAACTTTTATACTATTTTCCATAATTACTAATAATTTACATTCCTACCACCACTGTATAAAGGTTTCCTTTCCTCCACATCCTTGACAACACTTATCTCTCTTTTTCTTGAAAATAGTCATTCTAAAAGATGTGAGGTGATCACTCATTGTAATTCTAATTTTCATTTCCATGATGATTAATAATGTTGGTCATTTGTATATATTTTTTAATTTTAAATATAATTGTCATTTATTTACTTTTTTATTTCAAGTTAATATGAGGATACAAATTTTTAGGTTACATTTTTCTCACTTTCAAGGTAAATTTCAAGTTGTAAAAGAGCCCTTTCCCCAAAGGGCATGCTGAGCATACTCACATTGTGCACATTAGGTGAGATCCCACCAATTGCCCTCTCTCTTCTCACCGCCCTCCCACCTGCCCCCTCACCTCTCCTTCCTCACTCCTCACTGTTACTAGACAATATTTGTGTTTTACCATTAATGTGGGCATGTAATTGTTTATTTATTGGTTTCATATTAGTATTGAGTACATTGCATTTTTTTCATTATCGAGATATTTTACTAAAAAGAATGTGTTTGAACTCCATCCAGATAACATAAATGATGTTTCTTATGGCTGAATAGTACTCCATGGTATACATATGCCACAATTGGTTAATCCATTCATTGACTGATGGGCATTTAGGTTGCTTCCATGACTTAGCAATTAAGAACTGAATTGCAATAAATGTTCTGATGCAAATATCTTTATGGTAAAATGATTTTTGCTCTTCTGGGTAGACACCTAGTAATGGTATTGCAGAATCAAATGGGAGGTCAACTTTTAGTTCTTTGAGAATTCTCCATACCTCTTTCCATAAAGGTTATATTAGCTCACAATCTCCCCAGAAATGAAGAAGTATTCCCCTTTCTCTACATCCATGCCAGCATCTACAGTTTTGTGACTTTGTGATGTGGGCTAATCTTACTGAAGTTGAGTGATATCTCAGAATGGTTTTGATTTGAATTTCTCTGATGATTAAAGACAATAAGCACTTTCTTATGTGTTTGTTGGCCATTCATCTGTATTATCTTCAGAGAAGTTTCTGTTCAAGTCTCCTGCCCACTTATAAATGGGGTTTCTGGGTCTCTCACAATGCTTAGGAAATTCTCCATGATAATGTCTTGGAATAGAACATCCATGCCTTTAGAACCATCCTCTTCTTCAGAAATCCCTATAATCTGGATGTTAGCTCTTTTGTAATGATCTCATAACTCTTACAGGGAATATTCTCTTTTTTTTTCCTCTTTACTCTGCCTCTTTGAATGCTTGAGATAGTTCAAAAGTCTTGTTTTCAATTTCTGAAGTTCTTTCTTCTCTCTGTTCTGCTCTATTACTGAGGATCTCTACTGTGTTTTGAAGCTCCTCAAATGCCTTTTTCAATACCTTAAGCTCTGCTATATATTTCCTCATTATGTCTATATCCTTGGTGACTTTGTCTTTGAATTCATTAACTTCTTGGAACAACCTTTGAACTATTTTTTATTTCTATTTCCATCTTTTCCTCCATTCCAATCATCTTATATGCAATCCATATTCTGAATTCTATTTCTGACATTTCAGCAATTTCCCTATGGAATGTATTTTCTATTGTAGCTCCTTGGTAATTTCTTGAGGGAGTTGAACTGCTCTTATTTTTCATGTTGCCAGATTTCTTCTGCTGGTTTCTCCCTAGGAGTGTTTTCAGCTTTTTAAAATAATAAATTAATTATATTTTTTTAGTTGAAATGATAGGTTGCCCCTGAATAATTATTGAGAGGTAATCTAACTGGGGACACATAGAAAACACTATACTAACCTATTTGGGAATTAAAACTGGTGGGATGAGACTGGATCAGGAGGCCCCAGGAACTGGAGCTAACTACTCCTTCTCCAATGACCTTGGGCTTGTGATTGTGGCTTCTCCCCTACAGCCTCACAAAGGTCTATTTTGGGCTACTGTCAGAGACTCAGAGGTCCAACTTGGTGAGATAGCTCAACCTGATTCTGTCTTGATATCAGCCTGTTCTCTACTCAAACCTAAGGAGTAGTGGTATTTTGCTGGACTCTCTGCTGGGGCAAAGATACAAACACTTGAATCTCAGCCCGCTGCCAGCAATAGCTGGAGGAAGGTAATCCACAGACAGATCCACTGAATCTGTCCCTTACTGCTGTAATGCCACCACTGTTCAAATAAAAACAAAGTCTGTCTCAAAAAGCTTTGAGATTCATTTAGTCCCATGAAGACTGCTCAGCTCTGCTCCCCCTTTTAAGCAAGAATGCAATATTTGACAATACAGTTTTGAGACTGCATCCCCTAGGTGATCATCTTTGACCTAAATTAGTTTACCCGTCTTTGTCTCTTAAATATGTTTCAATATTTCTAATATTGAACAGAGCTCTTCAGTTTCTGGAGGTTTTACATCATTTATGCTTAGTAAAGACTTTTTTTCACAACACACACAAAAAATTAACATTCCCCTTGATATTAATAAGATTTAGTTATTTTGGACATATTGAGCATAACAATGTACAAACTAAATTTTGTTTCAAACTAAATTTTGTTTCAAAAGAATACACAGCATGGGTCTCACAGCATGCATATTTAAATAATCAGGAGAATGAGATTAGATATTTGATAGATGATTTTTCACATAGAAATTCTTTTGTGAATTAGTTCCTTAGGAAGAACCTGGATTTAGGAAGAAGATTCATGTCAAGTAACAAAACCCTGTCATTTCAACTACAGAGATTTGAGAAGTATCTGCTTTATATCCTTTATTTTTAAGTTGGCTCTTCTATAAATATCCTTGATAAGATAATAAATAAAACAAGTGGGTAAAAAGCCAATAATATATTATTATGCCAATAATATTATTGTATTACATTAATTAAAATTCATATACTATATAACTAATATGTTAATAATAACTAGCATAATAATTACTAATATATTAATATTATTCCTCAAAAGACAGACCTAAGGAGATAGGTATATTCTCTTAGATATAGGTATACCAGTCATGATAGGAAAGAAACTTTTTATGGAAGAAATTCTAATTTATAGTTCAAGGTAAAATGAAAACTTTTCTAATTTTAGCCATGGATATTTTCGCACTATAATCCAGATTTACATGCTGATTTTTTTTTCCTTTGTCTCAGTTCTTTCTGGGGTTAAAGGGCTCAGTGCCTGTAGCTCAGCGGCTAGGGCACCAGCCACATACACTGGAGCTGGCAGGTTTGAATCCAGTCCAGGCCTGCCAAGCAACAATGACAACTCCAATCAAAATTAGCTGGGCCTTCTGGTGGGTGCCTGTAGTCCCAGCTACTTGGGAGGCTGAGGCAAGAGAATTGCTTAAGCCCAAGAGTTTGAGGTTGCTGTAAGCTGTGATGCCATGGCACTCTACCCAGGGCAACAGCTTGAGACTCTGTCCCCCACTCCCCCCAAAAAGAAAGAAAAGAAACGTGGTGAAGGGAACCACAGTAATGTACAGAAAGATTACATTCATCTTGCTATTTGCTTTTAGAGGTTGTGTCCCAATGCCCACGAACTGATGTCATCTATTGTCTTAAACACTGGTGAAAGCTCAGCAGCAATTGAACATGTTAACCAGTTTGGTGAAAATATTTCAAATTATATATAAAACCAGCACACTGTACCCCATGACTGCATTAATATACACAGCTGTAATTTAACAACAACAACAAAAAAAGTTAAAAAATAAAAGAAACTTAGGGTGGCTAGGCCCAGTGGCTCATTCCTATAATCCCAGCACTTTGGGAAAGTAAGTGAGACGATCGCTGGAGGCCAGGAATTTGAGATCCCCTCCTCTGGGAAACACAGAGAGACCCCATCTCTACAACAAATTAAAAAATTAGTCAGGGTGTGGTGGCATTTGTCTATAGTCCCAACTACTCTGGAGACAAGAGTCTTGAGCCCAGGAGTCAGAGGCTGCAGCAAGCTGAGTCCCACTGTGTTCCAGCCTAGGTGACAGAGTAAGACTCCTGTGTCTATAAATACATAAGTAAATAATTAAAAAAATAAACTTAGGATGATCAAAAATGATTTCCTCTGCAATTATTGATAATAGTGAATTAAGTTAGAGTAGTCAAACTAGTTAGGTACTCAAAGATATTGGGCCTTTAAAATATAAAAGACTGTATTTTATTAACTGTGGGAAAGTGAAGGAGAAAAGATGCCCAAGCCACATAAATTCTTGCAGCTCATTGGAAAGTCCAGCACACAGGAGCATCAAGAGTGGTATACAGAGAGGTCAGCGTGTTAGTGGCCAATGAAGAACTTCCCAGTGACGGTTAGAAAATGCTTTCAAAATTAGCTGACTACTCATGAAGATCAGTTATTAAAAGGCAGATTCCTGCTTCCCATTCCAGAATGACTCAATGAAAATCTCTAGAATTGCATCCCAGGTATCTGCCCTTCTTTTTCATCATCTCTGGATGAATTTTATATATATGAAAACTTAAAAGTACTACATCTATGGTTCCTGCTTTTGAATTTTCTACTGCACCATTCTCCACTGAAGATTTGAAATAATGACCACTAGGTCTCAGTCAGGTCCTACATTTTTTCACAAAATATCTTCTCCAAGCCTACATGCACAAGGGCCGAGATCTTCTACTACCATGGAGTTGTTGAGGTTGACAGATCAAAAATTCCCTGAATATATAAAATGTAGAGTGCTTGTGTATTTTTCTGTGACAAAGACCTTCAACTTTCATCTGATTTTCAAATGGCTCCCTACCTCCTTCCCACGTTTAAGAATCATGGGCTTCCAGTTGAAACTCATCTAATTTCAACTGATTAGTTCTATTGGAAACATCAATTACTATAGTCAGGACAGCAGGTCATTTGCTTGATGACAAGAAGAATTAGTCCTTAAAATGTTTGTCCAGCTTTTTAATCATAAGTTTTTCATTCCCTAAATTATTACCTGTTTCATAAGTAAAATGCCAGGTACATCTGCATGCATTCATCAATCTAATAACAGAACCCTGGTTCTAAATGTTCCCTCAGATGAACATAAAACTCATCATCAGGATGGAAAAGAGCTAAACTTCTAGCCACTGAATGCATACTGTATTTTGTTATCTGTCATCACCTATCACAGAGGCTTTTTTCACATAAAAGTCTTTTGTGGCTAAGATCACATATAATACTTTTCTGGCACTATCCACTAGAAATATTATAGGTCTCCATTGTTGTATGGTGGTCTTTGCAGAAAGAGGTCAGCTATAACAAGAGAAGAAATGAAGCTCAGTATACGAATAAGGATAGAAATGATAGCTTCTTATAACTGTGATTCTGGGAGAGTATATGAAAAGCTTTATTTATGTTTAGCAGTTAATAATAACATATCAGAAAATGCAACGTCTACGATGAAAAGAAAAAGAGTTCTCCATAATGTGAAACTAACAAAAGACAAAAACTTCATTCACTATATACCTAAACTAGAAGTAAATAATGGTTTAAAACTACAATTCTCAGGCATCAGAGAGCCAGAATACTCAATCGTCTCTGGACACATCGGAAATAAAGCACCTGGCTCAATAAAGCTGCCTCAGAACCAAAGCCTAGTCCCATGGACACTGCAGAGATGCCAAAGCTCTAAGGTCAATATTTCCCCTGCATTTGTTCACTTATTCTAGCTTTTTACAAGCTGGCAACATCTGTGCTTTTTAGGAGCTGGCAACATCTGTGGCATGTAGAGAATACTCACTAAATACTCTTTGAAAAGGGCATGAATAAAAAATAATAAACTTAAAAAATGATAATAAACTAAAGGAGGTAGTAGAGATTGCAGATACATTAGTTAGGGTAAATACAGTACAGCAGAACCTCCATAGTTGACCACCTCCTCAAGTTGACCTAATTTCATAGACCAGGCATGCACCCCATGTACGTATCAGTACAGTTCATTATGTTGACCACCTCATACACTGACCAGTTCACTACAGTCCCTTGGGTGGACAACTTACAGAGTTTCCACTATATCTATATGAAAAAATGTCAGTGGTCTAACAGAGCATACTTTATTTTGACCCCACGAAAAGAGCAGTTAATTACAAGGGCATATTCTGTTCCATGTGGCAATTCAGGGACCAAGTCTAATAGAAGTTCTGGATTTCCAGTCCTGCAAGTCTATATTCAGCTAAGTGGAGGAAGAGAGAGGCTAGAGAAAAACATCAGACATTTGTCTGAGCCATGGCTGGGCCTGCCAGACATAACAGTCATTCATATTTCATGGTTAGAACTCCATCACAGGGCTCCACTTTACTCAGTTTGGTTGTATACTCAGGAGGAGAAAATAATGACAATTAATAATTAATTAATATAGCTTATCTCGCTATATCAGAGTTACAGCCCATTCTTTCTTCAGGTAGTGAGAATCTAGGTAAGTAAAATATACCAACACCAACTCATATCCAGTGTAAGTTTGCTTACACACATTGTGGTCTCTATAATGAATTTTTTTTACTAGCTCTTATGCTAAATTGAAAAATCTAGCTAGTTGTTGTCTTCATCAAGTGATGTAATGCTGATCTAAAAGAACAAGAAGAACTCTTCTAAGATTTACTTCTCACAACTTATTTAATGTCTCTTGGCATTCCCAACTGCTTGATTAACAAGCTGTTTATTTCTTAGCAAGACTGCCCTTTCAGATCTGGCACTCTTACTAAAGGTTTCCTAGACAAGCCATCATACCTTCTCTCCCCTGCCCATAAATATTAATTAAGCAATGGACCCTCATGGTCATGCTGTTTGACAAGTACAAGGTATAAAAAGAAAAGTGAACTAATAGAGTTATCTGTTTCAATCTCTTGTATACTCACCTCTTTGACCCTTTGGGGACATTTCTTAATGAGATTATCAGCTGTACATCCCAATAAGATGGGGATTTCTGCAACCACTGCTCAAGTCTCAGCTACTTATTTGCAAACTATCTCTTCAGCAGTTAAATGAATTAACTGTTTAGCTATGGAGAGTCTTCATCACTTTACTTACTTTTATCTCTTTAAAGGAAGTCATAATAATATGGCTCATTTTCAGTATATTGCTGATTTTTTAGGAGCAAAATTTGTTATATTGAAAAAGTTACTAAAATACACTGTTAGATTAGTTGTAAAGTCTTCCTCACTCGCCTCCCATCTTGTTCCCTCCATCCCATCTTCTACATTTCTCTTGCATATGTACATTATTTCAGTGAAGAGACAGTTTGCCTCTCTCCAAACCTTATTCACAAACCTAAAGATGGAATTTATCTTTCTTCAATTTAAGGAAGAATGACCTCTGGAAACCCCAAATTGTATTGGCTCCTAAACTTCTTCTGGGGCGGGGCAGGGAGAAGAAACTTTGATTAGGATATTTATGTATTTAAGAGGTCATGGTTTGGTGCCTGTGGCTCAAGTGACTAAGGCACTAGCCATGTACACCCAAGGTGGCGGGTTCGAATCCAGCCAGGGCCCGTCAAACAACAATGATGGCTGCAACCAAAAAATAGCCCAGTGTTGTGGCAGGCACCTGTGGTCCCAGCTACTTGGGAGGCTGAGGCAAGAGACTTACTTGAGCCCAGGAGTTAGATGTTGCTGTAAGCTGTGATGCCACAGGGGGACAGCTTGAAGCTCTGTCTCAAAAAAAAAAAAAAAAAAAAAGAGGTCATATGTCAATATTACTTAGGAACAAAAATAGAAGATAATATGCTAGTATATTATATCACAGAAAAATGCTTTGCATAAAGAATACTTATAGAAAAAGCATCAGAAAGACATGTTGAGAGGTTTTTATCTACCAAAATAACTATTTCAAGGTACGATGTTTCTAGAATGGGCTATACATGTAACACAGTTCTGAATGTTTGATTTCTTCCATTCCTGCCTGCATTTTTCCATTTACTTCTCTCTTTTTTTTTTTCTAACTCCTCTCTGATATTCAGTTCTTGGGGGTATTTTGGATTGCAAACATTATTAGGTCAAACCAGAATAACATTAAATAATTAACATACAATGGAATATTTTTAATGTTCCACAAAATCTAGATGCTTTACATGATAATGTCAAAAAAATTTTTATCTCTCACCTCTTTGATTTATTCTCTCCTTACCCTGAAGAAAGGGAAGTCTTCTAGCATAAAATGTTATTGATGATGTTCTATGAAGGACAATTGAAGAGCTTATTTTTCTCATAAATGCTTCATTCTAAGGAATCTACTGCTACCGAAAATTGTGGGGATGTCCATAGAGATCTGCTAACAAGACCAATACAGCAGGAAAAACATTCTTCAGGGTGGAGATGAGACTCCAGGGAGCAGAAAAATATTTTCTGCCAGAAGAAACATTGTAAGAGGCAATGAGAATAGAGAAAAAGTGGAGAACCAAGCATCCGCCCAAGGTGACTCTGTTGTCTGCAATATTACCATCAAAAAAGTCGAAACTTACTTTGTGCCAACCACTGAGAATTCTTGTGCATTTATAGTAGCTTCTAATTGAATTAGATGTTTATTTTTGGCAATAAACTGTACCTGTCTGCCCTTCTAGACACTGAGCACTAAGTAAATAAATGTTATTTTCAATGGTCATTGACAAAAATCTATCAACAGTAAATGTAAACTGGACAAAATATATTCATATATTTTGCAAAACCAATTAGACAAGAAGGTATTCAGGCATTTTCTGGGCCAGCTTACACTTCCTAATAGGATTATCTGTTTTGATCTTCTAGTGCAGGGTTCCTCAAACTTTTTAAACAGGGGGCCAGATCACTGTCCCTCAGGCCATTGGAGGGCTGGACTGCAGGCCCCAGGACAGTGGCAGCAAAAACATCCAGCAGGCCGGATAAATGTCCTTGGTGGCCCGCATGTGACCCATGGGTCATAGTTTGAGGACGCCTGTTCTAGTGATACTGGGAGAAAATAGATTTAAGATGTTTTCATTCATCTCTTATTAGAAGGAACTTCTCTTTGAAAAAGGATAACTTGGTCATACATTTTTACAAAACCTTCCAGAAAACAACAACATGCATTCAAGAGAGTGGCTGTTGCTTATTCTAAGGAATGACATTAATAGTTTCCCAAAGCCTTCTCAAGTTGATCTCCTTACAATTCAGAAGATTATTTTAGTAGCTTCTTCTATCTACCTTATCAATATGTCCCATTTCCAACTTACTAACTTACTCTCGTCATGCTAACTCCACAATCAACAAACGGTTTATAGGAGAAATGGATAGGATTTTGGTTCATTTCTGTTCTGTGACTTGCTTGATCTTAGAATAGAATTTTAAGAAAATTATCTCACAAGACTCATCCCCTAAGTAAATATATTTCTTATTCCTTAAATACAATGAAAAATTAATTCCTGAGGAGTTTCACCTTAGGAGAAAAATATGTAAGTATTGAATTTTTATCAATTTTTCCCAAATAGTATATTTCCATCAACTGTTGCATCATATTCTAGAAAGAATCTTAGTTGAAAGATATACATAACTGGCAATAAAAGGAGAAAGTAGTTCTTTAAGTTACCAATGGTTTACCCATATTTATATTATATACTAAATTAAAATTGTACACTTACACACATAGTACAGGCCCTTAGTTGAAAACAATTTATATTATTTTGAAATACATAACTTTAAGTGTAGTAGTTGACAAACTATTGAGTCACTTATATTCATATGTGAACCATAGATTAGCAATCTGAATTTGAATCTCAGAGAAATATTATGTTTTCCATATTAACTTAAATTGTACAAAGATAAGACTATTCAGTGGCTACAAATTAAATGCTTCTCATGGAAGTCTACTATATTAATTAGTAAGCTACAGTTCATTAGTCAAAAATAGAAAAAGCAGAACTCACATTACCTTCCATACCAGGGTGGAAATACCAATACAGGAACCAAACTAAAGCAACAGAACAATTCAAGTGTCAGAATACTGCAAAAATATGACCTGAAGCCCCAAACAATTTGAATCTCAAAGTCATCCATGCAGTAGATGGAATATTTTAGGGGAAAATAGATATCTGCAATAATTTTAAGATCAGATGAGATATAATTTCAAAGAAAATAATTACTCTACTGAGTTCATCTAAGTTAGTGAAGTGAAGCAAATGTGTCATTCCTTAGCTGATTGTGTGTTGGATACATGTGCTGGAACAAAAGACAGATTCAAAATCAATAACCTAAGATTTCACTCTGAGAAACGATAGTAACAAGGGAAATATAAGCTTAAAGCAAAGAAAGAAGAAGAAGAAATAATAAAAATTACACCAGAAAGCAATGAAATTAAAAACAGGTGGTGGGAGGGAGAGTAAAGTCAATGAAGCCAAAGCTGGTTCTACGAAAATATCAGTAATGGGGGGGAGGGGTAAGATGGAGGACTGGAGTCAGCTTCCAACAGAAGCTCCCATCCAGAAAGAAGAATAAAGTCCAGAAAATACAAAATTAAGCTGAAGACTGGGAGCCAAGCTGAGAGAGAAGAGTGGTATCTGCAGGTTACCCCTGCTGAGGTAGGCTACGACTCAAAGAAAGCCAATTTCTACAGGTTTTCTACAAGTGAGCCATGAACTAGGGACCTATGGTCTCACCCCACATGTGAGGAGCTATAGGAAGTGGGGTCTATTTCCCTAGAGGAATCCTGAGAGACTCTGAACATTCTCTCCCAGGCAGAAAATTTGAACTGAACCTTCTCACTGCCATTCTGAACTCCCAGGCCCCCCTTGCCTGCATAGACTGTGAGAGGAGACTCAAGAGCGTAGTCCCCCACTCCTGCCAGATCAAGCACCCTGCTGCGGCCTGCCTGTGACTGCCAGAGCCAGTGCTCCAGAGGCTGTGCTCCCCACACCAGGCCCCCCATCTGGCCTGGCCCCCATGACCGGCTGGCCTGCCTGTGACTGCCAGAGCCGCCCCCCTTACCTCCCCTTCACCACCTGGCCTACCTGTGACCGCCAGAGACAGCATGCCCAGGGTTGTACTCCCTGAGACCGGCCACCCACCTGTGACTGTCAGAGCCGGCGCTCTGGGTTGCACTCCCTGGGACCTGCCAGCCCGTCTATGACTATCAGAGCTGGTGCTCTCTGGGCTGAGCTCCCAGTGCCTGGCCAGCCACCAGTGACCACCAGAGCTGGGGCGCCTTGGGCTGCACTCCCTGGGCGCCCCCCAGCCCGCCTGTGACTGCCAGAGATGGCAATATCCGGGTTGTGCTCTCCATGTTTAGCCCGCCCCCCCACACTGCCGGCCAGCCTGAGACTACCAGAACCACTGGTGCTCTTTGGCCTACACTCCCTGCCTCCTCACACCCTCCTGGCCTCTGCGCCACACCCTAGCCCAACCAGTCTCCTGAGCTCAGCGTTTTCCTTTCTGCCGCACAACTGCCCCCGCCTGACCAGACTCCCGAGCGGAGTGCTCTCCTTGCTGAAGACACTGGGGCACTAGGGACTACCAGAACTGCTGCAGCCTCCCCAGCCCTGCTGCTGGATCCCTGTACTTGTGCTCCAGAAGTTGGTCCTACAGTCAGAACTCCCTGCCTGTGACAGTCACCCTGGGAGCTACACAGGGTCACTTCCCACAAAGATCCAACTGCAACAGAGCAAGCCCACCAGGGTCTAATTTTAAAGAGACACATCCCCAACTCTGTGGTCTCCCAGAGGAAACCAGATCTCACTCTATAGGGATACCAGTGCTACAGAGTGGCGGAGGCAAAGGCTCAGTGGCTGTGGGAGAAAAGTATTCACTGACCTACTACCCTCAGGATTAGACTGAGACCAAGGGGAACACTAGCCACTGGCTACTGAATACCTGAGGCGGGCAGGCCTCAGCTCCCCCAACCGGCTGGCAGCAGAGGGTAGTGGCTGGGCAGTGGGGGCATTGACTTCTGTTGACTCTGACAGGAGCAAACTCCCAGTATACCAGCTCATTGGAGAGAGCAGGTCTTAGCCCTGCTGGGACACCAGCAACTGGGCGTGAATGAGGACCAAAGCGGAGAAAGAGACTCAGACCCCTGATCCAACCCTGATACAACCCAACAGGCGAGCCTTTTTGACTGCACAGAGCATTAGAGTGAGCCAAATTTGAGCAGCTAGTAGACCTCTGTGTTCTAGTTGCTGAAGACCTTTTTAACTCTTCACTTGAAAGTTCATACAGACTGGGTCTATGAGTTTGGAACTCTTAACCTGGGCCAATTTCCCAAGGCCCCCTCACTTGATACCTTGGTTGTGTAGAAATGGGAAGGGTTGATTTTCCTCTTCCAATAGATATCCGCAGGGGGTGGGCTGTCTTAATTGCTTGTATCTCTCCACAGCTAAGACTCTACCAGAGTCACTGATCCACTAGGATTAGACAAGAACCAGCTGAACACAAGATAGAGCCACCTAATGCCACCACATCAAGCAGGTTTCCTCAGCCTCAGACTATATATAATATTATATGGGTCTTTTGTAAAGCAGTAGGGAAAAAGCTGCAGCCATCAGTCCCAGGTCCTTAACAAAGGGCTGGTGAACCACACCCATAGGAACTCCCCATCCAATTTCATCTTATCTGCCCACCGCACAAATGATGAAAAATAAACATGGGGCAGAAACTGTGGAAAAACTCTGGCAACATGAATAATCAGAGTAGATCAACTCCCCCAAGGAATGATATGATAGATACGCCACAAGATCCCATTCAGAAGCAAATGAGATGTCAGAAACCGAGTCCAGAGACTGGATAGCAAACAAGATCTACAGAATGGAGGAAAAAAGGCAATTAGAAATTCAAGAAATTATTCAAAAGATGTCTCAAGAATTCAACAATTTCAAAGATAAAATGACCAAAGAGTTTCATACTTCGAGGCAAGAGTTTGCAGCCCTCAAAGATCTAAAAAAAATGGTAGAATCCCTTGCTAACAGAGTGGGGCAGGCAGAAGAAAGGATCTCTGACACTGAAGACAAAGCATTTGAACATGCCTAAGCGCTCAAAAATGAAGAGAAATGGAGAGCAAAAACCAATCATTCTCTCAGAGAGCTCTGGGATAATTCAAAGAAAACTAATACTCACCTATAGGAATATCTGAAGGTGACAAACTTGCTTCACAAAACACAGATCCTCTTCCTCATGAAATAATGGAAGAGAATGTTCCAGACATGCCAAGAGATTCTGAAATTCAGATAGTAGAGTGTTTCAGAACTCCAGCACGACTCAACCTGAATAAGACTTCCCCCAGGCATATCACAATTAACTTCACTAAATTTAATATAAAAGAGAAAATACTGAAAACAGCCAGATGTAAGAAAACTATAACCTATAAGGGGAAGAATATTAGAAAGACTGCAGATCTCTTTGCTGAAACCTTTCAGGCTAGAAGAGGGTGATCATCAACTTTTAATCTCCTAAATGAAAACAACCTTCAACCCACGATCCTGTATCCAGCTAAACTGAGTTTCATCTATGATGGAGAAATTAAATACTTTAACGACATTCACATGTTGAAGAAATCTGCCATAACTAAATCAGCTCTCCAGGAAATTTTCAAACCTATCCTCCATAATGACCAGTGCAATCCTCCATGACAAAAGTAACCTCACTCAGAAACTTTTGATCAAATTCCAAGTCCCACAGTGGCAAAAGGATTAAAATGTCCATTGAACTTTCGAAAAACTGGATGCCCAAAATTTTGCCAGGCTTATCAATAATTTCAATCAATATGAATGGCTTAAATTATCCTCTAAAGAGGCATAGATTGGCTGATTGGATACAGAAACTCAGACCGGAAATCTGTTGTATTTAAGAATCGCATCTTACTTTAAAAGATAAATATAGACTCAGTGTGAAGGGATGGCAATCCATTATTCCAGGCAAATAGAAAGCAGGAAAAAGCAGTTGTTGCAATTTTATTTGCAGATACAATAGGGTTTAAACCAACAAATGTAAGCAACGATGAGGACAGCTATTTTACATTTGTTAAAGGCAATACTCAATATGATGAGATCTCAAATATCAATATCTATGCACCCAACCAGAATGCACCTCAATTTATTAAAGAGACTCTAACTGTCACGAGCAACTTGATTTCCCCCAGCTCCATCATAGTCGAAGATTTTAACACTCCTTTGGCAGTGTTGGATAGTTCCTCCAATAAGAAGCTTAGCAAAGAAATTTTAGTTTTAAAATTAACTATTCAAACTTTGGGTCTAACAGACATCTACAGAGCATTTCATCCTAAGAAAACTGAATACACATTTTTTTCATCAATCCATGGAACATACTCCAAAATCAATCACATCTTAGGTCATAAGTCTAACCTCAGTAAATTTAAAAGAATAGAAAGTATTCCGTGCATCTTCTCAGACCATCATGGAATGAAAGGTGAACTCAGTAACAACAGAAATCTGCAGACTCATTAAAAAAAACCTGGAAGCTAAATAACCTTAAGCTGAATGATATATGGGCCAGAGACGAGATAAAGAAGGAAATTACCAAATTTTTAGGACAAAATGATGAACATATAAGTTACCAGAATCTCTGGGATAATGCAAAGGCAGCCCTAAAGAGGAAATTTATAGCATTGCAAGCCTTCCTCAAGAGAACAAAAAGAGAGGAAGGTAACAACTTAATGGAACATCTCAAGCAACTGGAAAAGGAAGAACATTCTAATCCCAAATCTAGCAGAAGAAAAGAAATAACCAAAATTAGAGCAGAGATCAATGAAATTGAAAATAAAAGGATTATAGAACAGATCAATAACTCAAAAAGTTGTTTTTTTGAAAAGATCAATAAAATACATAAACCTTTGGCGAACCTAACCAAGAAAAAAAAGATTAAAATCTCTAATCTTGTCAATCAGAAATGGTAAAGACATAATAACAACAGATCCCTTAGAAATTCAAAAAATCCTTAATGAATATTACGAGAAACTTTATTCCCAGAAATATGACAATCTGAAGGAAATTGACCAATACTTGGAAGCATATCACCTCCCAAGACTTAGCCAGAATGAAGTTGAAATATTGAAAAGGGCTATATCATGTTCTGAAATAGCATCAACTATACTAAATCTCCCTAAAAAAGAAAATCCCAGGACCGGATGGCTTCACATCAGAATTCTACCAAACCTCAAAGAGGAAGTGCTACCTATATTATTCAACCTTTTCCAAAATATAGAAAAAGATGGAATACTACCCAACACATTCTATGAAGCAAACATCACCTTGATCCCCAAACCAGGAAAAGACCCAAAAAGAAAAGAAAATTATAGACCAATATCACTAATGAATATCAATGCAAAAATATTCAACAAAATCCTAACAAACAAAATCCAGCAAAATATCAAACAAATTATACACCATGACCAAGTGGGTTGTATGCCAGAATCTGAAGGATGGTTCAACATAGGTAAATCTATAAATATAATTAATCACATAAACAAATTAAAAAAGAAAGACCATAAGATTCTCTCAATTGATGCAGAAAAAGCTTTTGATAACATCCAGCATCCCTTCATGATCAGAACACTTAAGAAAATTGGTATAGAAGGGACATTTCTTAAACTGATAGAGGCCATCTACAGCAAACCCACAGCCAATTTCGTATTAAATGGAGTTAAATTGAAATCATTTCCACTCAGATCAGGAACCAGGCAAGGTTGCCCATTATCTCCATTGCTCTTGAACATTGTAATGGAAGTTTTAGTGATCGCAATTAGGGAAGAAAAGGAGATCAAGGGTATCCATATAAAGTCTGAAGAGATTAAACTTTCACTCTTCGCAGATGATATGATTGTATATGTGGAATATACCATGGTTTTGACAACAAAACTCCTAGAAGTGATCAAGGAATACAGCAGCATCCCAGGTTACAAAATCAACACTCATAAATTGGTAGCCTTTATATATACCAACAGCAGCCAAGCTGAAAAAACAGTCAAAGACTCTATTCCATTCACAGTAGTGCCAAAGAAGATGAAATATTTGGGAGTTTACCTAACAAAGGATGTGAAACTCTAAGAAAAGAAATAGCT
>CAUYTI010142019.1:0-10451 GCA_963575145.1 Galago senegalensis | reverse complement strand
AAAAAAATTTGTTTGCTATTTGTATTTTGTCTTGTGTACTCTGTAACAAACAAGTAGTAAATGATTACGTATTAAAAAAAAAGAAAATAGTGACTAATTCTCATATAAATTGTATTTAAATTTGACCAAAGTACATTACTTAAACATTAATTTTTAAATCAACTTGTTAATATGTTGTTTATCAGTTTGCATCCTCATTTATAAGTGAAATATGTTTGTAATTTCCCTTTTACAATAATGTATTTTCTCCAATTTTAATATCAGGTGTATCCAGATTAAGTAGAATGATTTCAAAGTATTTCTTTTTCTATTGTCTATAAGATTTGGTATGATCTGTTTTTTTGAAATTATCTTTTATTTATAAATATCAGTTGTCTTTTTTTTTGAGTCTTTGGAAAAAAAAATAAGAAAAAAAGTTAACTGATCAAAATATTCTATAATAGACATACTTCTATCTGACGATGTGAATGTTACTTTCTTTGCATTATTACTATTAGTCATTGCAACAATCGTCCGATTTTTTTTTCTGAATGTATTTATCTTCTTTCATTCTTTGTGAGGTTTTTGTTCTCAGTCCTTATGTTAAATATTATTATTGTCATTAAATTTAGCCTTTTAATTCTGTGAAGGCAAAAGTGGAAACCTAATATACACATGTATATGTAAGAAAAATTAAAAAAAAATTTAAAAATAAAATAAAAAATATTTTAAAAATCTAATATTGTACCCCAAGGATCTAGAAAAACAATAACTAAGCCACAAATTAGTAGAATAAATGAATTAAAATAATAAATATTGGAGCAAAAATAAATAAAAAGGAGACTAGAAAAATAATATAAAATATCAAAATAATGAAGAGTTGGCCCTTTGAAAAGATGAACAAAATCAACAACTCTGTAACTAGACTAACTGGAAAAAAACATACTCAAAACACACTTCTTGAGGGCAGGACACGTTTACAAGAGGGAATTTACCTATCAACTGCAATCAGTGTAACCTAATTCTTTGCACTCTCAATGAATCCCAAACAATAATTTTTTTTTCTTAGACAGGAGCCTCAAGCTGTCCCCCTGGGTAGAGGGCCATGGCATCACAGCACACAGCAACCTCCAACTCCTGGGCTCAAGAGAGTCTCCTGCCTTAGCCCCCCAAGTAGCTGGGACCACAGGTGGCTGCCACAACACTCAGCCATTTTTTGGTCGCAGCCGTCATTGTTGTTTGGCAGGCCCAGGCTGAATTCGAACCTGCCACCTTTGGTGTACATGGCTGGCGCCTTAGCCAGTTGAGCCACAGGTGCTAAACTCAAACAATAATTTTTAAAAAACAAGAGATAACAAATGAGATATAACTACTGCTACCATATAAATACAAAGAATCATAAGAGTATCACAAAAAATTATATGCCAACAAACTTGATAGCCTAGAATAGATTATAAATTCCTGGACATTAAAAACTATTGAGATAAAATCATGAATCAGTAGATAATCAGAACAGAATACTAATGGGTAAGGATATGGGATCTATAAAAAAAAAAGTCTCCTATCAAAGAAAATCACAAGACCTGATGGCTTCACTGGTAATTGCTACCAAAATTTGAAGAACTAATAGTAATTATTTTCAAACTCAAAAAAATGAAGAAAAGGGAACACTTCACAACTCAATTTACAAGGCCAATATTACCCAGATATCAAAACTAGACAAATTCAAGAAAGAGAAAAACAACAGGCCAATATCCATGATGAACATACAAGGTCAGACAATTAAGTTTACAAACTTGTCCTAGAGAAAGTGCTAGGTAGCTCACTGTTGAATATCATTATGATCACCTTCAAAGAACTTCCCTTGGGAATCTATGCACCTGTCATAAGAGCCTGGTCCACCTTTCAAAGCAATTTTGAAATTTTCATTTTCCAGAATGGCCATCAGAGCTGTCATTGTACGAGGTCAGACAACTGAGTACATGAACTTATTCCAGAAAAAAGTGCTACATACCTCATTGCTAAATATCACCACAGTCACCTTCAAAGTTCTCCTCTTGGGAAAGAGTGCACCAATACCAGCACCAAGTCCACCCTTCAAAGCATATTTTCTAGGATTAGTTTGCAGACTTTATTGTTTGACCTCATACAATGACAGCTGTGATGGCCATTCAAAAAAAAAAAAAAAGTTCCAAAAGGGCTTGGAAGGATGAACTAGCTAGTGTACCAATGAGCTTCAGCAAGGTCAGGAAGTGGTCAGTTCCTTCGCTATCTTGATTCCAATTTGTCCTAACTTATTCTGTTAACTACATGCTGTTTTTGATCAGGGCAGTTGGAAGCTTTTGACTCTGTTGAGCAGTGCCCTCCGGTTCCCTATCTCAAAACCACACACACACAAAAACAACAAAAAAACACTTCGAATAGCTAAATCAATCTTGAGCAAAAAGAACAAAGCTGGGAACATGATATTATCTGCTTTAAACTATTACAAAGCTACAAAGTTATTTCAATCAAAACAGCATGATCCTGGCATAAAAACAAACAGATAGACTAAAGGAACAGAAAAGATCCAAGAAATACACCTAGGCATTTACAGCTAGTTGTTTTTCCATAAAAGCACATTGAACAAACATTAGGGAAATGACAGTGTCTTAGATAAATGTTGTATGTAAAACTGGCTATCCATATGGAGAAGAATAAAATCAGACACTTATCTTTCACTATATATGAAAGTGATCTAAAATCAATTAAATACTTAAATATAAGACATGAAACTATGAAACTACAAAAAGTAAACAAAGGGTAGAAACTTTATGAAATTGGTCTGGAGAATAAATTTCTGGAAATGATCTCAAAATCAGGGGCAACAAATGAAAAAGTAGATGAATGGAATTATATCTAACTAAACATCTCTTGAACAGCAAAGGAAACACTCAACAGAGTGAAGACACAACCTACAAAATGGGGGATAATATTTGCAAACCATGCATCTGATAAAGATTCAATATCCAAAATATATGAAAAACTCAACTCATTAGCAAGAAAATAACTCAATTAACAAATTGTCTAGAGACCTGAATTGACATTTCTCAAAAAAAAAAAAAGACATAAACAGAGCCAATGGGTATATGGTAATAAAATATTCTCAACATCACTAATCATCAAGGAAGTCCAAACTGAAAGCACAGTGACTTACCACCTCACTCCTGTTAGAATGACTATTACCAAAAAGACAGTAGATAACAAGTATTGACCAGGACATAGAGAAATGAGAACCCTTGCACCTTGTTGGTGGAAATGTAAATTAGCACAGCTATTATTGAAAACAGTATGGTGGCTCTTGAAAAATTTAGAAGTACAACTACTATTTGATCCACCACTCTCACTACTGAATACATATGCAAAAGAAGTTAAACCAGTTTGTCAAAGAGATATCTGCACTCCTGTGTTTATTGCAGCATTATGCAAAATGGCTAAGATATGGAATCAACTTCAGTGCCCAGAAACAGATGAATGGACAAAGAAAATATGGTATATACACACAATTTGATTCTTTTCAGCAATAGAAAGAAAAAGTCCTGTGATTTGCAACAATCTGGATTAACCTTAAGTACATAATATTAAGTGAAATAAACTAGGCACAGAAAGACATTTACCATAATTTCACTCATGTATAAAATTGAAAGAAACTGATCTCATAGTAGAGAGTGGAATGCTGGTTAACAGAGGGTGGGATGGTTGGGGGAAAGTTTGGAGGTGAGATATGTTGGTCAAAGGGTATACATTTCCAGTTAAATAGGAAAAAATAGTTTAGAAAGTATATTGTATTGCATGGGGGCTATAGATAATGACAATATAATATTTTCTTGAAAAGTGCTTGGAAAATGTCTGTTAAGTGCCTTTACCACAAAAACATGACAATTATGTGAGATTATGCATTTTTTTTGAGACAGAATCTCACTGTGTGGCTCTCAGTAGAGTGCTGTAGAGTTACAGCTCACAGCAACCTTAAACTCTTGGGCTCAAGCGATTCTCTTAGCTCAGCCTCCCAACTAGCTTGGACTACCGGTGCCCTCCACAACACCCTGCTATTTCTCGGCTATTTTTGTTGTTGTTGTTGCAGTTGTTTAGTTGGCCTGGGCCAGGTTCGAACCTGCCAACCTTGGTGCATGTGGCTGACACTGTAACACAGCATTCACTGTGCTCCAGGTGCTGAGCCGAGATTATGCACTTTATTACTCAGATAAATTTAACCATACAATAATGTATATTTATTTCAAAACATCATGTTGCATGTGCAAAATACATAACATTTTATTTCAATAAAAAATAAATTTGAATAAAATGACCATGGAGTTTGAATTCTATTTCATTGTATGTAATTGTTTAAAGAAAAATAGTTAAATATGTTTTCACCCATATTTTTAGGGTAAAAAAGATTTTACAGCATGGCCAATATTCTGACTTTGCAAAACTATGTGCCATAATAATTTTCAAAACTGCAAAATTATAGAATGACAGCACTTGTTGTTGAAACTGAAAAGATGAGATACTATGTAAATTCTTTAGAAATATTATAAGAAGAAATTTATGTTGTATGTAACTTACAGTAAATGTGATGAGCCTGAGGAAACCTTCCTCTACATGGCACTGCCAGAGACAAAAGCTTACACTGAGGAACTCTAGGCATTTTTGTTTCTTTTGAATTGATTTTTATTTATTTATTCATTTTTTGTAAGTATGCAAAAAGTCAAACTTTATTAAAGGACTGTATGCTCCAGAGAAGGAACACATCTACATTTTAAAGTAGAGAAGACCATGGGTTTAGTAAGGTGTTTTCCATTTATGCTGATTTTCCAATTCTATGTTAACTGTTATAGGGGTTAAAATATGATTTTTATTGGAAAGCAGGAAAACGTCCAGAATAAGAGACCTCCCATTTTCTATCCTTGTAAGGAAATTTCCAGAAGTTATCATTTCTTTGTAATGTGTAATAGAACTAGTGTAATTTGTACTATGTTAATGAAAATAGGTCACTTGAGCCTACTGTCAACTTACTTGTATCCACTCTCCAAGGATGCCATTTTGTGGCCTTGGCCATATTTCCACATTGTGCCCTTTCTACCCCTGAGATTCATTTTCTGTGAACAACAGAATTCACGTTGAATAGAAATGCTACAGATATGAAGAACTTGACAAGTGTTTAACTTGTGTTCAAACCTTTCTAGACAAACTTTAATCAATTAATTTTGGGGACATTATCATAGCTCTGTTTCATTCTGTTTTAAATATACTCAGATATTATGACTCCTAAAAGCATGACCCCTCTCAATTAAAGTACATTAGAACACTCTTAAATGGCCAGGTGAGGTGGTTTACTCCTGTAATCCCAGATGTTGGGAGGCAGAAGAGGGTGGACTGCCTGAGCTCACAGGGTGGAGACCAGCCAGAGTCACAACAAGAACTTATCTCTAAAAATAGCTGGGCATTATGGTGGGTGCCTGTAGTCCCTGCTACTTGGGAATCTGAGGCAAGAGAGTCACTTAAGCCCGGGAGTTTGAGGTAGCTATGAGCTATGATGTCATGAGACTCTACCAAGGGTAACAAAGTAAGACTTTGTTTCAAAATAACAACAACAACCAAAGAACTCTTAAATATGAGACCCACATTTTAATTCATGTGAAATAATGTGCTCTGTTCTTGTCTGTAAAGAGAGAGAGAGAGTGAGAGAGAGAAACTGACAGAGAGAGAGAGAGAGAGAAATTGAGAGAGAAAGATAGAGAGAGAGATTGAGAAAAGGAGGGAATGAGGTAGAATCATCAATGTTTACTTTTAAGGGGGAAAGACTGAATGCATAAGAAAGTTTAAAATATTTAAAATATCTACTATAGTGATAACATGGTGTTTAAAGTCAAAATGAGCACTCAAATTGTTTAAAAAAATAATAAATAAATTTTCTCCATCTATCTGGGGATATGTATCTGTATCTAATTCATCTTCATGGACTCTAGCAGTTCTAAGTAATCAAATACTCAATAGGAACTATGCAGATGTTCCGCCATTATCAACATTGGTGCCCAGCAATCTTTTCTTAATTTCCTAGTCAAAGTTTGGTCTTTTTGAAAAATCACATATAGGCAGTGTCTGTGGCTCAAGGAGTAGGGCACAGGCCCCATATACTGGAGGTGGCGGATTCAAACCTGGCCCAGGCCAAAAACCAAAAACTAAAAAAAAAAAAAAAAAAAAAAAAAGAAAGAAAGAAAAAGAAAAATCACATAGAAAACATAACAAATATTCCCAATTTATAGCAATAATAACAATAAGAAAAATTCATCTCTTTAGTAATTAATATGTGTCATAAAATATGCTAGGGGCTCTATATAAATTATTTTAGTTAATCATCACAGCAACTGCATTAGTATTTTTCTCCCCATAAAACAGATGAGAAATTAAATTGTAGAGACCAAGAAGCTTATCTAAGGTAGTATAGCTTGATAATACTTTGTGAAACCAGTGTTAAAACAAAGGTTAGCTTCCGAAATTCTTTATGACTATAATAAAACACCCTAAATATTAGTAGTGAGGAAGATATTAAACCTACTACGTATCACTTCTGTTATACTTCTATATATTTTTCAAAGTTTTCTTCAGTCTGTATTACATTTATAACTGTCAAAATATTTAAAAATATTTCTTTCTTTATCACATGTAACATGGGAGTCTTGTAGCAGTTGTGTGTTGTTTTTATCTTTTCTGTAATATTTTTTTAAATAGCTTCTTCCCCACTTTATGTGTATCTTTTAGAGCTATTAGTTATGGTACCAAGTGTTCATTGTCTCAGGCACAGACATTTCACTAAAATCCTAGTTCATCAATATATTCTTAGTGTCAGATCTCACAAACCATCACATAACATAAGGTCACAAATATTTATTCACAGATTGGTGTCCATGGCTCAGGGAGTAGAGTGCCAGCCACATATACCAAAGGTGGGGTTTGAGCCTGGAGCAAGTATGCTAAACAACAATGACAACTACAATCAAAAAATGGCCCAGGCTTTGTGGCAGGCACTTGTAGTCCCAGCTGCTTGGGAGGCTGAAGTAAGAGAATTGCTTGAGCCCAAGAGTTTGAGGTTGCTGTTAGCTGGGATGCCAGAGCACTCCACAGAGGGTGACTCAGTGAGACTCTGTCTCAAAAAAAATTTATTCACATGCTTCCTTCTAGACTTTTTGTAGTTTTCATACTTAAATGTATGTCTACTATTCATTCTGGGTTATTTATTATTTACAGTGAGGCATTGGTCTAAATTCATCTTTTTTGCATTTGGACATCCAATTGTTTCAACATTATTTGTTGAAAAAGCTATACATTTCTGACTAAATTGATTGGAAAATTTGACAAAATCAGTCAGCCATGAATGTGTTTCATTTTGAACTCTAACATATATTCCACTGTTACATATCTATTGTTATGTCACTACTATACCATCTTGACTATGAACTTGATAAAGTTATTTATTCTCATGGAGAGAGAAAGAGAGGGGAGAGGGAGAGAAAGAGAGAGAAAGAGAGAGAGGAACAAATTTCTTATTTCTTAATATTCCCTACATAAAGGTTCATGTTGTCTGCAATTAAGATATTTTTACTTTATCAGATTTCCATTTTAAATAATTTTATTTTATTCTTGCATAATTATACTGGTCAAAGCCTCCATTACCATGTTAGATGTAAGTCAATGATAGAAGATACACTTGCCTCATTAGCATTCATTCAATCGTTTATCATTAAATATGTTCTTAGCAGTAAATTTCTGATATGAGCCCTTTATCTGCTTGAAAAAGGTAGCAATTGCCTGCCTAAATATTAAAAGTGTGTTCCCACATATATTGGTAATGATTGGAGAATTATTTGTTCAAGACATTTTAGGAATTCTCTGACCAATCATTAGCTGACAAATAAGTTAACTGTGCAGAGGTTTTTGTAGCCACACATGGCAATGGCTACAGACTTCACAGAATGATTGTTGATTGTTCTGTAACTTTCATATTTATATATTTAGTGAGATTTTTTTCAACCATTTTATAAGCATGTTCAAAATAAACATAGCAATGCCTAAACAAAAAACAGATGAGACAGGAAAGATGTTCACTTTAATCCATTTGTGCTGCTGAGAGACCAGGTAATTTAAATAAGTAGAAACGTATTTTCTCACTCTTCTAGAAGCTGGGAAGTCAAAGAAAAAGGGGCTGGAATCTTACAAAGTCCTTCTTACTACACTATCCAATGATGCAAAGCAAAAGTAAATAAAGGTAAAAAGATCAGAGTCAAAGGGGGCCAGAATCCATTCTTCTGATTAAAAACAAACAAACAAAAACCATCTCATGATGATAGCACCAATCTACTCATTCTGCCTAATGGCCTAATCAACTTTCATTCGGTCCCAACTTCAACACTTACCTTTGAGATTAAGATTGCAATGCATATGTTTTGAGGGATACCTGCAACCATAGCATTCCCTCTCTGGCCCTCAAAACTAATGTTCTTTATCAAATGCAAAATAATCATCCCATTCCAATTGACCCACATTCTTAACTCATTCCAGCACCAACTCAAAAGTCCAAAGCCTATGGGTCCTCAAACTTTTTAAACAGGCGGTCAGTTCACTGTCCCTCAGACTGGTGGAGGGCTGGACTGCAGACCCCGGGAAAAGTCGGCTGCTAAGCAGGACAGGCAGTGGAGGCAAAAACATCCAGCAGGCCAGATAATTGTCCTCGGTGGGCCACATGTGGCCTGTGGGCCGTAGTTTGAGGATGTCTGGCCAGGTGAGCCATAAGGTACAATCATTCTGAAGCAAATTCTCCCCAGGTGTGAGTCTGTAAAATTAAACAAAGCATGTAAAAGCTCAGTCCAATGGTGTAAGTATCACAGGCAGACATTCCCATACTCAATGGGAAGAATAGGAAAGAAAGAGGTAACTGTTCCCAAGTAAGTCTGAAACCTAAAAGGGCAAACAACACTACATTTTAAGTGTTAGAAATAATTTTCTTTGACTTCTGCCCTTCCTTCTAGACACATTGGAGCAAAGGGCATTAGATTCCCAAGGCCTCTGGCAGCCCTACCCTCATGGTTTTGATGGACTGTGCTCATACAGAGTTCTCAAGGGTTGAAATGTTATGCCTATAGCTCTCCCAGGATAGTACTGCATACTCATAGCTGCATAATGTTGGGGTTTTGGGGAGCCTTTATACCTGTGGTACTTTTTTGCCTTGTCTTAGTGGTAAATCTCTGCAGCAGCTCTACCCCTACAAGGTTTTTCCTTGGGCTGCCTGGTGGTCTGATACATCCTTTGGAATATGGGTGAATAAAGTCAAGGTGCCACAGCTCTTGCATTTTGAATGCCAGCAGAGTTATCACCACATGGACACCACCAAGGTTTATGGTCTGTATCTTTCAATGTGGCAGGTCAAACTGTACCTAAGTCTGCTTGAGCCACACCTAGGGTGATGGAAGAGTACTGTGTTGGAATTCAGGGAACAGAGTCTCAAGACAGCCTTGGGAATCACCTTGTGCCTGTTCCCTGAAACCGTTTAGCCCTAGGGCTCTAGGCCTGTGATGAAAAAGGGACCCTGAATTTCTACAAAGTACCTTCAGAGTTATTCTCCCATCATGTTGATAAATTGTATCTGGCTTCTTTCTATCCACACTAAATCCTTTGTGAAAGGGGAACTTGGCCACAATCTGGGTATTCTCCCTCAAACAAGCTTTTTAATTCTGTAATGGCCAGGCTGGGGATATCTAAAAATGTCAAGTTCTGCATTCCTATAAATTAAAAACTCTACTGTTAAGTCATTTCTGTCTTCTTGAATCTTACCTAATAAAATTAAAGAAGCACAGTAGCTTCTTCAATATTTTGTTTAGAAATTTCTTCTTTCAGATACATTGACTCATTGCTTTTAAACTTCAATTTTCATAAAGTCCTCAGGCATGGACATAATTCAGCCAAGTATTTTGCAACTTTATAACAAGTATGGCTGAGACTCAAGTTTCCAATAAGATATTGCTCATTTTTTTTTCCTGAGACTTCATCAGAATATCCTTTACTGTCCATGTTTCTACCAACAATATGGTGAAACCTAGATAAATAATTTCTAAGAAGTTTCATATTTTTTTGTACATCTTTCTTCTGAGCAATTTACAGAATTACCCATAGCACTTTTATTCATGAAAACACAGGCTCACTCTTTGCTGATCCTCCAAATTATTTCAGCCTCTACACAGTACTCAGTTACAAAACTGCTTCCCCATTTTCAGTTATTTGTTATAAAACACCCAGTCTTTTTTTTTTTTTTTTTTTTTGAGACAGAGCCTCAAGCTGTCCCCCTGGGTAGAGTGCCGTGGCATTACAGCTCACAGCAACCTCCAACTCCTGGGCTCAAGCGAGTCTCCTGCCTCTGCCTCCCAAGTAGCTGGGAC
>CAUYTI010142015.1:0-33085 GCA_963575145.1 Galago senegalensis | reverse complement strand
GGCGCCCGCCACAACGCCCGGCTATTTTTTGGTTGCAGCCGTCATTGTTGTTTGGCGGGTCCGGGCTGGGGATTCGAACCCGCCACCTTAGGTGTATGTGGCTGGCGCCTTAGCCGGTTGAGCTATAGGCGCCGAGCCTCTATGTTCTTTTTAAAGTCAACAAACTAAACTTGTAAACTAAAATGAACCACTATCTATAGCTTATGTGTAGCTCTCCAAATTGTTTTAGAAATTGCAATAAATTTATGCTTTTCATAATATTTCTATCTTTTGTTTGAAAACTATATGTACTGTAGGTGAGGCACTATGATAGATTGGAAAAAAATGAAGGTCCTAGAGTATTTATTTTATGTTTCTACAGCAAATCAACGTTCCATTACATCATCAGTTATGTATTTTTACAAGGGATTGTGGAAAGACTGTGAAGGTGGAAAATGTAAAATGTCAAAATTATACACATACAATCCTGCTTCCCATAAGGTTTTATCATCATGTAATAACAGCCTCATTAGAGTGATTTAAGTTTGATCATATTACTTTACTTATTAAAGCTGTAAAAAATTTACCTTCAAGTTAAATTCCAAATTCTTCTTCATGTCCTAATAGCTTTTTCTCTCACTTTCTGTCTCTTTTCTAGCACCACCATCTGTCCTCGTCCTCATCCCTGTCCCTCCCTGAGACGCCTGCCTCTCAACCTGCAGAGGAGTTAAGGTCACTTCCCTTTGTAGCTTTCTAGGGACGGGTCAGATGCCTTCCTCTGAGTTTCTGCCCCAAGAGATTCATGCTTCTCAAAATCCTCACCCTTGCTGGACAGTGTGGTAGCATCACATATGTTAACAAGATCCCCCCAAATCACGTCTCATGAACTGTGATTGTTTATATTATCAAAGCATCTAACCCTAGTAAATAAAAGAATAAACTGAATCTGGTTGGAAAATATATTGAGGCAACAAGATCCTTTAGTACCTGGATTTAATCTAGCCAAAATACAGGGGAAAGAAAATTTAAACAGGTATTTGGACTCAGAAATGTAACAACAGATTTATGGAGTGAAAAAGAGAACTTTTATATGAGAGTCATCTGGCTACAATAATCAATCAGAAGAAGAAGTTTTTAGCTTTCACTAAAATTTTCTGGGGCTTGCTCCCAATATTATAAGATGCTCTAATCTATAATCATATGGATTCTAAACCAACTATTCTGGGTTCTAACCTTGGCCAGGTTGGTCAGCAGTGGTACCAGGAACAAGTTAACTAACCTCTGTGTTTCAGTTTTCTCTAGGAGAGACTAGAGAAAATGAAAGTACGATTATATAACCAGATATAATATGAGCTAAACACAGAATCACACCTGGTACCTGGTGAGCTTTTAGTAAACAGGAGGCATTTTCATTAGTAATTAGTATTAATCAGCTTCTGTGTGACAGGATTCTGACATAGAGGTCAACAAAACAAATCTCCTACTCAACATTTATTTTCTTTAAATGCCTTTTAAGTATAGTCTGAAGCAGTTTGCAGTGTTAAAATTTTAAAAATGGTGGCAAATTGCAGATATGACCATTACAGTTAAGATTTCCCAAGCATTCTAATGCTGTCAAGAAGCAATATTCTCCATGTGTCTCCTAAAAATGGTGTGACAGGTTTTCTGGAAATATATTTCTTGGCATTTTATAGTTAGCTCCCTTGTTCCAAGGTCTGGGATCACAGGGAACACAAGGAGAGAGGGTCAAGCGTCACATTAGGTTTGACAAGGAATAGTAAATCGTCATCGTAGCAAATTCAGTTTCATGTTTTAGATATAAAATCCCACTAACCATACATATTAATTTAAAATGAACTAGTTCTGATGGAGAAAATTTGTTTATTTTGAATGTTTCACGGATGGAAACAGAAAAAAGTGGTCCCATCCCTGAGTTGCCCCAGGTTGCACTGTAATAAAATTTCCATCTGTAAAAATGACATACCTTTATAAATCAGAGCTTACATATTTCTGAGTTGCAGTAGATTTTTAATAAAAAGAGCAAATTTAACAATAGTATAAATTATATCACATTTCTGATTTCTCTAATTTTTCATAACTACCATTATTTTGTGAGTCACCTAGATCCTAAAACTGTCTCAATAAGCAAACCCAGCCCGTCCTTCACTACCAGAATCTCTTGCTTCTTGTCTTTCCCAGATTTTGCAACTATTACAAGTTCTGCAAACATCTAGAGACCTGTACCCATCTGCCAGACGGCCTCATTTTCTCAGGCCTTGCCTTTTTACAGTGGCCGCATACCACCAGTTCTTTGACCAGTCTAAAATTCCGTTTTCATTACTGTACTTTTCACGGAAAATTGCCATGACTTATTATTGCTCACCCCTCTTTCAGACTGGCAAAAAATAGACAAAAGTTGAAAAGTGGCAAGTATGAGTACGCATGCTCCATTGGAAGAAACAGCCTGGCCCGTCCTAGTGAGAAGTGTGGCTATGTCACTCAAATACACTAAGATCGAGCACGCATGTGTGTTTGTGTGCAAGTGTGTGCACACACAAGTGCAAGTGTGTGAGTACAGGAATTTTATTGGAATAATCTCATTCAATTTTTCGCCTAACCAAATTCTAGCCCTTCTAGAATTCTTACAAATTACTGGCTGCTTACTTTGGGGAACATTATTTAATCTCTTTATCTGAAAAATGATAAAAAGAAAATCAATGCTCAAATAACAAATGTATTGTGATTATCACTTTAAGTAATTTGGGGGGGAAAATGAAATCAACAAGCTTATAGTGGTTCAATTCATAATCTCTGATGCCAGAAGCAGCCTGAAGAGTCGTCAGTTGGGGAACTGATAGTAAACTGGGGCGGGTATTGAAATGCTTTTCTGCAATAAAAAGGAAGATGCGAATGATAAAAGCCGTTCACATGGATGAATCTAAAATGCTTTATGATAAGTGAACAAAAAAACAGACTTAAGAGGCTGCATCTTCTCTTACTCTGTTTATATGACGTTCTGGAAAGATGAGCAGCCCAGAGCTTGTCAGGACCTGGAAGTGGTCACTACAAAGGACCACACAGGGACAGGCTGAGGGAAACAGCCTACACTTTAATCATACAGGGCTAAATGTGAGAGAACTATACCTTAAAAAGGGTAAGATTGACTATAAGTTATATCGTAATAAATGTGACAGAAACAGGTTAACAGCCCTGAATGGTATAGAGTGAAAATTAAATCAGTAAGTGAGGCGCTTTGTAAGCTGTGATGTGATTCTCAAGTTCAATGTATTATTAAAGGAATCATTCATTATGTATCTAGTAATTGATTAACTAAGTAGTTATATGCATATGAGGTAAACAGATAAATTGCTATCACTTACACTTTGCAAAATAAAGTAAATGAAATATCAAAGAAATACATAACCATTAAAATGTGTCTAATCTGGGGATATACAGAATTAAAGAGCAACCAGGTAATGTTACCATACACAATCTCAGTAAAATTTAACACTTACATATATTACTCGTGTAACTTAATTGTGGTTGATTTTTCCCATCTTGGTGATGGGACTACCCTCTCCCTGTGACAAACAGCCAGTTACACAGCTCTCTAGCTCTCCCCCTCCTCCACTGCTATCCCCAACCAGTGATCCCATGTTCCTAAACTGCACTCCTCACATTCCGCTCACCCCACCCATCCACGTCATCAGAGTGATATTCCCTGAGTTTGACCCTTCTCAGTGAGCTACTGAGATAAGCTCCAACTGGTGTCTGTGATAGCTGGTTTTTCCTTGCGAGGAAGTTTACTTCTCCCTCTTTCTTGGATATAGAAGAAGTCCCAAAGGATAGTTTAGTAAAATAGTAGCATTAGGGATATCTAAGAGCAAAATGTACTAAGGAATAAAGTGTCCAGAGAGATATTTGCAGACAACCAGGTGGCAGCACTCTTTCAAGATCGAGAAGTCTGTACATGTACAGCAAGATCCCAGGACCTCAGAAAAAGACATTATTTTAGGAAAAGCAAATGGCAGGAGCAAAACAGGGGCTAAACAGGCCCAGAGGAATTAGAAACAAAATAGTGAAAACAAGGCTCACAATTAACGGAAAGGTCAGGAACTGGCTTATTAAAATTAGGCATATGGTGGAAACCAGTCTCAAGAACACTTCTGTTTCCAGGTGAGTGCAGAAGCCCAAGCCAGACCAGCACCAGTCTGGACTCAGGCTCATCCTCAGACCTCTGTCTACCGGGTCTGCAGAGCATGGGACAGCTCACAGGGCGTTAGCAGACAGTTCTTCTGCTTTGAGAAACTCAAGAATGCATGCCTGGGAAATCAGTGAAATTTGTTGGTATAGTTGGGCTGTTTGGAGGAGGACAGAAACAATTTGCTGGAACTCTCCAAGAGTCAGGTGTTCATCAGCTGGAACTTGGAATTACTTGGAATTACTCATTCTGGTTATCATGAGAGTTGGTTCATCAGTTAGAGTGGTGCTGTCTGTTTGCCACGTCCTTGGCAGAGAGGGAGCAGCACGTTGCAGTTGGAAGCACATACTAGGGTCACGCTGGCTAGGTCTAGGTCGGACGCCCAGCTCTACTAGTAGCTATCTGTTTGACCTTGGGAAAGTCTCTTAAATTTCTCTATGCTTCTTCTTTTAATTGTCAAAATTCAAGATAGTGATATTAATAATCCCTGTATTATAGGGTTGACAGGAATACATATATTTAACCACTTAGAACACCAGCTAATGTATAGTGATTGCTGAATACTTGTTATGCTCGGCTGAATAGCTGTAGGACTTAGCTGAATTTAGGTAATACACATGTGTAACATAGTTATTAAGATTTACTGAAGTATTTTCAGAAGAGGAACATGTTCTGTAAATATTTAGGAAGATGCTTTTCTTCTTTGAATGGTGGTTTCCTCCCTAGACTTTGTAACCCTGTGATTTCATATGTGTGATTATATTTATACACATATACACACAGTTAAAATATATGTGTAAATTATATTTGTATATATTTATCTATATGCATTTATTTAGAAATATACTTGCTAAAGAAAATATTTCTGATGCTGGTTAAAATGGTGAGAAAGGGCTACTGAAGTAGGTGTCAGGAGGGAAGAAAGACTGGGCTGGACTCCGAATACAGCAAAAATGGCCAGGGTAGAGCAGAGTAGAGAGAGACCAGCAGATGGAAAGATACTAAAGGGGAACTTCGAGAGCTGGGGATTTTTGCTAAATCAATTTAACAGGATTCTTGCTGGAGTCGAGCCAAAGTGATCAGATATCAAGGGCTGGCAATGAGGAACTTGATCAGATATAAAAGACAATCAGATATCAAGGGAAGGGAAATTCTCTTCAAACCAACTTCACAGGATTCCTTCCGCAACTAGCTACAGAACCACAGACAAGGCCCAAGATGAGGCCTCGCTGAATAGAGGGCTCCCAGGAGCCTGTCTAACGTTTGGTAAAGAAGAGTCTCTTGGTCAGTCCCTCCTCTTACTCAAAGAACAGACATTCTCCTCTCCTCTGAAAATTCTGTTTATTTCTTGTTTGCTTGTCCTTTTCCATTAAAAATAAGCTGAACCATCTGGTGAAACTTGTTAGTGGAGGAGTCAGTTGAGAACATTTCTAGGTGTTGGGCTGGAAGCCTCCTGATTGGCTCACAGGCAACAGCCCCCGGCACAAAGATTGGTCATCTGGCACTTTCAGCTGGTGGCCTGCGCATCAGTCCTAATGGTCAGAGAAATACAATTCAAAACCAATCTGAGATGTCACCTAACCTTAGTGAAAATAGCTCACATCACAAAATCCCAACGATGCACATGCTGGTGTGGATGGGGAGAGAAGGGATCACTTTCACACTGTTGGTGGAACTGTAAACTAATACAGCTTCTTTGGAAAGAAGTATGGAGAATCCTCAAAGAACTCAAATTAGATCTCCCATTTGATCCTGTAACCCATTATAGGCATCTACCCAGAAGAAAATAAAAAATCATTTTATCATAAGGACATTTGCACTAGATTATTTATCACAGTTCAATTTATAATCATCAAGATGTAGAAACAACCTAATGAATAGATTAATAAACTGTGGTAGATATACATCATGGAATACTATTCAGCCATAAAAACGATGGAGACTTTGCATCTTTTGTATTAACCTGGATGGAGTTGGAACACATTCTTCTTAGTAAAGTATCACAAGAATGGAAAAGCAAGTATCTAAGGTACACAATTCTAATATGAAATCAATAGAAAATGAAGTACATGTGCAAAGGAGAGAAAAAGTATATTCAAGTGGGGGGGATTAGGGAGGAGGGAAAGTGGGAAGGGGAGGTGGGAAGAGGGAAGGAGATTGGTGTGCTGTCACCTAATGTGTACAATGTAAGTGGGTGTGTAACATACCCACTGTAACACACCCCGATGAAGGGCTCAACTACAACTTGAACTTCACCTTAGAAACACAAACAATATAACCTTATCATTTATACCTTAATATTAATCTGAAATTTTAAGAAAAGAGGAAACTGGGGAGTTAGGTTTTAATTCTCAGTGACACTAAATCAGGAGAATGGGAGAAAAATTGTAACTTAGAGAATTATAGCCGAATCCTGAGAAAATAGAATAATTGAAAATTTGCAAGGAGTGACAAAATGCACAAGATGCAAAATCGATTCCAATCCTTTCTATAATCAAGATAGATAGATGATAGGTAAGTATACATACATACCTATATACTTATATATACACACACGGTTAAATACATAACTTTTTGATCAAAGATACCCAAAGTAAGGTTTTTCTTGTTTACAAAGTAAGTGTAGATGCACAAGATTTGTCCTGATTATTAACTCAAGTACACAGTGCAATAGGAATAGTAATTGACCACATCAGCCTTTTTCGTTTGCCTCACTGAAGCTTTTTATAAGGAATCTCAGATTAGACTGATAAAAGTCTGTCAAGGCTAGAAAATCAAGTACTCACCAACAGACTTCACCTGCAGTATCTGTAAATTTGGGTGAATTCCCACCTTCTCAAGGCCCTGAAAATACCCTAAGATTCCAGAACCCACAGGGAAGAAACCTTACTTACTTCCCTTTAAAGCTGGGAACTCTGCAAGACAGGACCAGGCTAATTTTTCCAAGAGGGCTTTGCAAGCTTTGACTCCATAAAGTCAATCTTAGTTACTTAAAATTGCCTGATTATATCTGATTGTATGGACATCATTATCAAATATGACATTACAGGCAAAGCCCTAGTTATGTAACCAATTTTTCCAATTATGTCCTGTTACAAGGAAGACAGATTCTTACTGAGGTATATAAATAATTATATGCCCTGAAAAGGAAAACATTTAGTAAGAGTTTCTAAATTCTGGAGAGATTAAACAGAAAGAAAAAATATGAATATTATTTTCACTTACAAAAGTATAATCCACTAAATTTTTATGAGTCATAGATACTTTAAGAGAAAATGAAAACAAGTTCCTCATATCTAGAAAATAGAAAATTGAAGAGCCAGTGATGATCCAAACAAAATTGATGAAAAATCCTAATACTTTTTCAACGGTTCGTCTAATTCCATGTAATTAATTCTTATTCAGCTTGATTTTAAGTTAGTGGTCTCACGAATCCATCAGCTTCTCCCCTGGAATTTTGGAAATCCTCATTTAGTCTAGTGGAATGGTCTCAAAGTTAACTAAGGAATGCCCTCAAAAGCCTTTTCCCCCAGTACCATATTTTTTTCCAGGAGTCTCTGAGACAGTCTCTCTTTATTGAAGATGAAACTCTCTGACTCGTAACTGACTGCAAATACATTTGAGGAAGATTCATATTAAAACAGAAACTATTTGTGAATAAAAAATATTAAATTTCCATGGCTAAGAACCTGATGGAAATCTATATCATCTATAATCTAATTATTACTGTGACAAATAATTAAATAACAGCTGGAATTATGACAATGACATTATGTCAGAATATATCAAGGACACTGAAATCACTGACCAATTTCTATGAACTTTGTAATTTCTGAAATGTATATTAATAACATTCACCCTTTCAATGATAATGTTGGGATGGTTAAGTTTCCCTTCTTATTTAACAATGCTTTTCAGGCATTTGAATGTATCAAATAAAACTAGTCATTTTTAACTTCTCTTTTTTCCCAAGGTGAAAAGACAAATCCTTTATGATTTTCCAGGGGACTTTTGAGATAGTTCAGTCATTTTGAATCTTCAAATTCACAAAGATTTTATTCAAAATTTTATTTGGGAAAAGGAAAATATAAAAAATATTAAAAAGTTTAAACATTTGGTATAGTACCCTATGCCACTATGAAACCAGTATTAGCTCCCTATTAATATTTAACTAAGTGACAATTTAAAAAACTGAAAGTAAGTATAATGGGAACATAATTGTTAAGCCAGAGGTGGTGGCTCAGACCTGTAATCCTAGCACTTTGGGAGGCGATGGTAGAAAGATGACCTGAGCCCAGGAATTGGAAGTTGCAGTTAGGTACGATAATGCTACCCCACTATAGTCCAGACGACAGAGCAAGGCACTGGACAAAAGAAAAGTTAGTTGCAGAAAGTTAGTTGCAAAAGAAAAGGAAGTTGCAGTTAGGTACGATAATGCTACCCCACTACAGTCCAGACGACAGAGCAAGGCGCTGGACAAAAGAAAAAAATCAGTTCTTTTAAAATGTGACAAGACAAAGAATAACTTGTTTCACAAACTCTTATTAAGACTCAGTCAATAATCTAAGAAAACTTTGTCATTTTAATAGAAAGAAAATAAAACTCTAGTTTCACACTCAGAAACTTTTACTTTAAACCTTAAAAAGGAAGAAACTTATAAAGAACTTATAAAGAACAAAGTTATAAATAAATTCATCCAATCTTAGCTGGCTTTGACCAAATGAGATAAGATTTCCTTTCCAAGATTCCTTTTCTTCAAACTTCCTAAAACTATATATCCATTCAGGTTTTTTCTTTCTTTTTTCTTTTTTTCTATTTTACTTAGGACAAAATCACTTTTTTCCCCTTAACAAAAATATATCCTACATTCCTGAATAATTTGCATGTGGTAGTGTTTCTTATCATCCTTAATATTTTAGTACTTCCATTTTCATATATTGATTATAGTTTTTACCATTAAAATTTTTTATTTTCTTCTCTTCACAGAGAGTACTATGAAGTAGACAAATTTGAATTGTCTTTCACATACCAAAATTCTAGAGCAGACCGGTAAACTGTACATAGTATCTCACAATTATTATGGGTTTATGCTTCCTAATACTATGCCAATTTTTCAATATGGAAACAACAACATGGTTATTTACAGATCCAGATTACCATAAAAAATAAAACCCAAAGTTATAAAAACTTAAACATAGGCATAATAATTAATGCTCTAGTAATTTATCTTACTTATTAATGAACATCCATTATTTTGCAGAACTCTAAAGTTGACAGTTACCAAAAAGATCTGGAAAACTATTTTCAAGCTAACATATTAAGGCATTAAGCAAAACCGGTCATCATCTCAAGTAATTTCCCTGTAAATTATTTTTACAGCACATGTATATTAGGCAAGTATCACAAAAACAAAAACTCAAAAAAAAAATTAACATACAGGTTTTATATTTCACTGCTATGGTTGATATGAATAAAATAATTAACTTTTACGACATCTACTTGTATACTTGTTCATAGGTCAAATTAAATTTTTTTTAATTGAAAATTTTTATACTATTGACCATGTTGTAGGTATAACATGACCTTATTTAACTAGTAGATCTAAGCCAAAAGAAAAATATATGTGCATATTATACTTAATGCTGAGTATCAGGTAGTCTTATAAAACACTCAGATCATGTGATCTTGAAACCTGGGTTCCCAGGAATTTTAGGAATATGTAATCCATGTAAGTGCTTATTTATCTCTAAACCAATTTGGATACACCTCCTTTAAAAGATTAATTAATTTAATTAATTAATTTGATAATACCATCCAGAAGCACAAACATTTCACTTTTATTTATTTTATTCATTTATTTATTTATTTTGGAGACAGAGCCTCAAGCTTTCACCCTGGGTAGAGTGTCGTGGCATCATAGCCCACAGCAACCTCAAATGCCTGGGCTCAAGTGATTCTCAACTACAGGTGCCTGCCATATCACCCAGCCATTTTTTGGTTGTGGCAGTCGTTTGGCAGGGCCAGGCTGGATTGGCACCTGCCAGCTGTGGTGTATGTGGCTGGTACCTTAGCTGCTTGAGCTACAGGAGCCGAGCCTACTTTTAATATTATATGTATATACATACATCAACATTCAGGCAGCTGCAAATAGAGTCATATCTTCATTCTAAAATTCTAGCTATGAGTCAGATGAACACAGTAATACAAAACACACTGGTTTCCATGAAATAATGGGCCCTCTCCTTGTTCCACTTAGTATTTTTACCTGAATTGTGTTCCAGGTAGATGATACATATGAAAGTTACCTGTTCAATGTAAAAGCTAATTTTTTTTATCAATATCTGTGAAATATACTTTTAGGATTTTCTTTTTCCCTAATATGCAGTGGCTTGTGGTGGTCCATGAGTCTCTGGAGGACACTGGATGGGGGCTACAGTGAGAATGTGGGTGTGAAACAGGGGCAGACAGAGGGATGGGGGAGGTAGGGTTTAGGGGTGCGTGTCAGCGGATTCCAGGGACATTCAAAGTGGTATGAAGAGAAAGGTACCTGGGTAATGGGCAGGGAGGGGTAACTTTGGGAATATCTTCAATTTCCCAAAGAAACCAATGAAGTTCCAGAGTATTCTCATGGTTAGTAAAACTCTGCTGATAAGAAAGAAAGAGCACAGAGCTAGCATCTTAATAGTGGAGCACAAGGTCAGTAGGGATTTGAGAAGACTGTTGGGCTATGGGTGGCAAATGGAAGGGTTCAGGCCACCGAGGAGTCCCCAGGTTCTCAACTCATGGTATCTTGCAAAGGGACAAGCCTGGAATTTACATTCCACAGGTCAGAGAGGTCAGGGAATACGTTACTACCCAAAATGAAAACAAGATTCTTGCTACAAGTGGGTGGGGCAGACTTGAAAAGAGGATTGAGAAGAGCTTGTCTGAAGTCTTTGTCACTTTCAAATAACCATATATCAAACTATCCATGTATCTACCTGTCCCATTCATGTGTACATTTTAATCTCCATACTATCATCATCTTCATATGGCCTGATATATGTTTTATGCATGTGTTTCTAATAAGCAATAGTTATTTTAATTCCAAAATATAGATTCTTGGAACTATAGTCAGTATAAAGAATATACATGTACCTTTTGGAAATATTCTAGAAGAGAAATGCCTCAGCCTCCAGAGAAGGTGAGCACAGAATACAACAGCCCGAGCCTGACCCCGCCAGCCACTGACACCTGACGAGATGTGGGATTTACTGTTGTGTTGGAGAAACTCTTAGCTTGTTTTTATAACTGAAAAGCCACCAGGGTTGGCAAAGTAAACTTCTTTGATGCCAAAACACCATTAATACACCACAGCTAATGCTTTAAGTAATAGCATTATAAATTCATACCGATGACAGCCAGCCCAATAACCTTCACTTGACAATATTTAATCTAAACTTACCTACCCCAAATAATGTATAGATAACTATTAATATTTTTGATAAAATCAAGCTATCAAAATCTAAGTTTATTTTTTGTACCTCTGTAATTTTACTTAAATTCTTTATCCGCTGGAAAGTCCAACACCCTATAGATAGTTGTCACATCTTTGGCTAATCTCTTTTTTTATCAGTTTTACTAAGGGACACAAGTTTTTCAAGGGTTTCCCCTTGATTTCAGGGCCAAGAAAAAGGCTCAGCAAACAGTGTTACACAAATAAGTACTCATCTCTCCTAAAACACGTTAGTTATTTACCCACCAAGACCACACTTATGATTACATATTAGTAAAACGGTGTTAAAAGTAATTTTTACCTTAAACTTTTAAAATAAGAATGTAATGCTTTTCAAACAAAAGGTACATTTAGCAAGTTAAAAATGATGAGGACTTTGTCTTTTATTTAAATTATTGTAAAAATATGAATTAGATAAAAAAGCTTGGTAGTAAATTTGGAGGTAATAGTTCCAAATATAATCCCTTTTTAATCTTTAAATTAGTAGCTTTGCTACAAAAAATAAAATAAAATGAAATAAAAAGATCTAATCAAAGGCAGAGAAAAGACAAAATATTTTCAAAAATCAATTGGAGAAGTGGAGATGTTTTCTTTTGCCTGTTTGCCACCTAAACTAAAAAGTATATTTTCCTCTGATACAAAAATATAATAAGAGCACTTAACACAAGCAAATGCAAATGACCAGTCTAAAATTTCCCTATAACTTTATCTAATTTGTTTTAATTTTTATAGTTATGCCGTGGGGGAAAGGCTTCTAATTTGTTAAGGAACTCCCTGGCTCCTGGCTCTAAAAAATATTTATATAGCCAGAGGTTAAGCTCAAGGTTTCATGAACAGCAGCTTTAGAGAAGCACTCAAGGATAGTTGACTTGCTTTTTGAACTTGATTCCTTAGGCTTTATTCTAGAATTCTAAACAGAGAATTATCTGTAATCTTTATAAAATATACAATATGGTTGGGGAAAGAGCTCTTTGTATTTTCGTGTTTAAGCGTTTTTAGCTTATCTTTGCAAAGAGTTTTGGCCATGGAAATAGAGGAAAAAAATGTTTCCATTATCTTTTTGGCATGGAGATGATGACTAAATGTATGGTGTTTCTAATATAAGCAATTTAGTAAATTTATAACAGCTGTTGTAATATTTCTGTTACAATTATAGTATCTACAGATTTTATGTATGCAGCATATAAATCTAAATTATCCCTTTTAAACAACGTATTTTGAAATAACCAATGCGAACACAGGATTAATATACAGGTTTCTTTTTTTAATATCTATTTTTTTTATTTCAAATTTATATGAGGGTACAAATTTTTAGGTCACATTGTTCTCCATTCCAGAGTAAAGTTCCAGTTGTATGAGAGCCCCTTACCCAGGGGGTGTCATCCCCCCTCACAATGTGGGGGTGGATACATTAGGTGAGATCCCACCTCATGCCCTCCCTCCTCTGCCAGTCGTCCTCCCCCATCCTTCATCCCACCTCCTCTTGCCCCCATACTAGACTATATTTGTGTTTTATTGTTCATATAAACATGTAATAATTTATATATTGGTTTCATATTAGTATTAAGTACATTGGATATTTATTTTTTCATTCTTAACAATACTTAACTAATAAGAATGTGTTTAATATCCATCCAGGTAACGTAGAAGATATAAAGTCTCCATCTTTTTGATGGCTGAATAGCATTCCATGGTTGTGGACATATATCACGTATCACAATATGGATATATATCACATATATCATATATCACAACATATATCACAATATGTTGATCCATTCATGGATTGATGGGCATTTGGGTTGCTTCTATGACTTGGCAATTATGAACTAGCCTTGATAAACATTCTGATGCAAATGTCTCTGTGGTAAAATGATTCTTGTTCTTCTGGGTAGATACCAGGTAATGGGATTGCAGGATCTAATGGAAGGTCTACTTTTGCTTCTTTGAGGATTCTCCATACTTCTTTCCAAAAAGGCTGTATTAGTTTGCAATCCCACCAGCAGTGCAGAAGTGTTCCCTTTTCTCCACATCTATGCCAGCATGTGCAGTTTGGGGACTTTGTGAAGTTGGCTAATCTTACTGGGGTTGGGTGATATCTCAGAGAGGATTTAATTTGCATTTCTCTGGTGATTAAAGACTTCTTATTTAAGAAAACTGTTTTTTCACATTCTATCTCTCAGACTGAGATGCAAAATAAAACAATAAAGATTTATCTCCTAAAGAAAGTCCAAGATTAGAATCCTACCTTTGTAATTTATTTGCTGAGACTTTGACCATATCATTTAGTGGCTTTAAGCCTTGTATTCATCATCTACAGAATGGTATTAATGGCAATATCTGCTCTGAATAGTTGTAGTGATTAAATGGAAAGATAATTGTACAGTGCTCAGGGCCTGGATGCGGCTCATCTTCACTGTCAGTATCAGTAGCAGCATCATTCTGCCAAGATGCTTCTTGTACCTACAGCTTTTTGTCATACATATGAACGAGGACCCATCCTAATTTGCACTGTAACCTTCACATTAGAGGTTGAACTAACAGACCCTCGAAGCACTATGGGGGAAAACCTTGGAGGGCCATTCAGCCTGCCTTTTTGCAACACTCAGTTTTGTTGGCATTTATGTTTCAAAGATATTTGAGATATGTCAATAAAGATGAGAATGCCATGACCTCAAAACAAGAAATGTTTCAGAAGTATTCAGATTTTACAATGATGTCAATTTGCATCAAGCAAAAATAAAGCCACATTTTTTGTCTTTCTATAACCTGATGTAAGGGAATTCCCCGAGGCCTCTCTCTAGAGCTTTTTTGCATACTAATTATTCAGTGGTTTAAATCACAGCACCAGCACCATCTATTGGGGGATTTTTTCCTGAAACAAATGGTTCTGTAATTCTGAAAAAATACATATGTATATTACAAAATACCTTTCGTTTCCTTTCAATTCTCCATTAAGATAAAAAGTTTATTTTAGTAAATAATTTCTCCTAAAAAAACATACTCAGGAATTGGTAGAAATCGTCAGTAAAATCTGGATGACATTCAATGTTTGGTGCAGTATATTTTGAGACATTAAAAAACATAAGTATCAAAACGTAATAGGCCTTAAGGGAGAATAAGTCTTCCCTAATTATCACAGTCTGATGCATGTATGCCTTCTGCCTGCTAATGACTGGGGAGATGGGGCAATTTCCTTTAAAAATCCAGCCCCTTGTCATTCTTTTGTGCCAAGATAATTCAGATGCAAAGGATGAAGAGCAGATTAGGCCATGATCCACTGATCATAACTTCCTATTGGATTTATAGCACCAGATGGCCTCATTATTCTCAACAGTTCTCAATCTCTGTCTGTCTGGGGGAGACCAGATGTAATTTCTACCTTCTGGTAAAATAAACTCCTAAGATTGAATACAAGAAATAAAATGTGAACCACAGACCAGATAATTGAGGTAAAAAGTTGTTAGAAGTGAGGCCACATGTCTGCATGCAGGCACCAGGGCCCACCATCTTGTCTCTCTCTCTCTCTCTCTCTCTCTCTCTTTTTTTTTTTTTTTCAATTTTTGGCCAAGGCTGGATTTGAAGCCACCACCTCTGGTATATGGGACCAACACCCTACTTGAGCCACAAGCACCACCCCATCATCTAATCTCTTGGAGACAAGTTTCTGTGATGGTACCTTCCAGGTACACAGAAGACACTTTGATGGTGAGTAACATTTTGACTGTAAGTATTTGTTTTTATTCAAATATTCACATACATATAAACGCACATGGATGTGTGATTATATGAGTAAAACATGCAGAATTTCTGTTTCCCACCAGGGCCATTTGGCCTCACATTTATCTTTTGTTTCTCCTTAAGTTAGATCTTTCCTCTAGAAGTCCATATCTTGTTTAAACAAAAACTCAACATGCTAAAAATGGCGTCCCCTATTCAGTTCTGTTTAACATTCACTTCAAATCATGCCTCTTTTGTATTTTGCTACATGTCTATCTTCTAAGAATTTGACTAATTCCAGCTTGCCTTCTGTCTTCCCAAGTAATTCACTACAAAAACATGAAGAAATAATATAACTGCAAAAATGGCAATATAGTTAAACTTCATGTATTAAAACAGCGGAAATTCCTGGTAGCTGTCCCTATGTTCTTTAGTAAGTACAAAGTTAGTTCATAAGTCCTACTGCACAACCATGTTGAACACAGGGCCACTTTTAATTGGTAGATCAAATGATGTTCAGTATTCAATGTCAATGCCAAAATAACATTCTCTTCTTCATATGTAAAAGGAAAATAGAAATTACATTATTCACTTTGGTAAATATGTATTCAAATTTCTAAGGTTCCTTCCACACCCACCCCAGCCCACCCCCTCACCATCAGTTTAAACGAATATCCTCCAGGCTAGTTTGAACACTATATTTAAGGAGGACTACAAGCTCTTGGTGCACACTGAGTGCATTTTTATTTTTCCAATCATCATTTGCAAGCATACTCTACGGCCTAGGGAATGCTATGCACAAATGTTGTACAATAAAAAAGGAAGTAGTTGCACCCTGTTCCCAAAAGAATAGATCTTTTTTAATAAGTAATATAATTCCTCTTTTCACTGACAGTTTACAATCCAGAACAGAAACCACAGCATGACATGCTGAAATGGTATCATATTGGAAATATGAAGGCAGGATCTCAGTTTCAAGTCCTAAATTTGTTTTCCACTGACTGACTACTCCCTGGAAGTATACTACTAATAATCCAACAGCTACAGGATTATACAAAGAAAAAGCAATTTAAAGACAAATGTTTCATGGAATACACTTTTAAGGCTGGCAGAAATCTTTAAGATCCACATAAAAATACCGCAAATGAGAGAATTCAGTAACAAGGGGAATTTGCCAAATTTTACCCAATTAACTATCTTTAGATCTACTTTTACTAAGATATTATCCTCATTTTGTCAGTTCTGTAATGATGATGCACCCAGAATCACCGTAAATGCTCTTTTTTAGTATCAAGTCAAGGGAAGACCTAGAGGACTTTGAAGGCATATGAGATTAATATACTTAAATGAATAAAATAAGATCGAACAGCCTCGAGCAAAATACTTAGGAGGCTCATCTTCCAAAGTATTGCCAGTATTCTCTAACTCAATGTTTTTTGCAACCTGATTTGCATTCAAAGAAGAAATGGGCATCTCTACAGAAGGTGAAGGAACACTAATAAAATTCAGGCATTACTAGTTGGGCTGGGGGAAGCTTGTTAACAAGTCGCTTCCATTTCGTTAGGATAGCCCTTGTGCAAGGCAGCTTTCTCGCCCTGGGGAGTCCTGCTGTAGGCATTAGGAAGACAGAATGAAGATTTCTTTTCCAAATTAAGTTGTCAAGGAGCTCATTTACTCTACACAGTGCGTGTATGTGGGCAAGCTGAAGATGATGATTTACGAGGCTATTGGCACTTAAGTAATTCTGGTGATGGAAACCCACAGCAAAACCCACTCAGGAAGACAAAACAGTACTCCTATTATCTGTAGGAGGTAAAATCACGTGGCTTTTGCTCTTACAAATTTCAAGTTACCCTACTGGGTCTGGGAATGCAAGGAAAGCTCATTTATTTAAGATTCGTGCTTTGCAATAACGTTATGATACAGACTCATGTACATGCCATTTTTTTTAAAGTTTATATTCATTGGATCTTTTAAAAGACTTTTGATGTGACTTTTTGGTTTTCGTGGGTTTGGAGTATGAGAATTGGGTCTGTCCAATCACATGGCATATAGCTATGAAACACACTGAAATTTAAAATATCTTTAAAATAATGAGATGCAGTCCTCCATCTGCAAAGGCAGTGAATATGTTTTCTGGTTAATTCTACCTGCAAACATAGATTTTAAAATAAGAAGTGTCATTTTGGAAATATGAAGACAACCAATGACTGGGGTCATCCTTACGTAACTTCTTCACAGTGTACCACAGAAAATAAGTTACGGAAAACAAGAGAATAAAATGGTAGAAGCAAAATGGATATAGTATTTTAATCTCTGTATATTTGGTGTTCTTGCTCTATAAATGCCAAGAAATGTAATCTCAGGAATCTCATGAGAAGTAATAGACCTTGATCTTAAATTTTAAAATACATTCAGAATAGCCGGCCAGTGCCTATGGCTCAAGTGGCTAAGGGCCAGCTACATACACCTAAGGTGACAGGTTCAAATCCAGCCCAGGCCTGCCAAACAACAATGATGGTTACAACCAAAAAATAGCCGGGTGCTGTGGCTGGTGCCTGTGGTGCCAGCTACTTGGGAGGCTGAGGCAAGAGACTCACTTGAGCTTAGGAGTTGGAGGTTGCTGTGAGCTGTGATGTCACAGCACTCTACCCAGGGGGATAGCTTGAGGTTCTGTCTCAAAAAAAACAAAATACATTCAGAATAATCCCATTATTTATTTATTTATTTATTTATTTATTTTTGGAGACAGTGTCTCATTTTATCCCCCTCTATAGAGTACTGTGGCATCACAGCTTACAGCAACCTTCAGCTCTTGGGCTTAGGCAATTCTCTTGCCTCAGCCTCCTGAATACCTGGGACTACAGGCACCTGCCACAATGCCCCGCTACTTTGTTGTTGTTGTTGTTGCAGTTTGGCCGGGGCTGGATTCAAACCTACCACTCTTGGTATATTGGGGCCAGCATCCTACTCACTGAGCCACAGGCACCACCCAGAATATCTCAATTTAGTAGCAAAGTGCTAGCTTTAGAAATAGAATCATTAACACAAACAGACTTCCGCATAAGCAAGGCAAAGGGCAGAACTCATTGTGTAGTTAACTTCTTTCACTGTTTTGTGTGTGTTTCTACAAAGCATGCAGTAAACCCTTGGGAGCAATTCAAGGTAACCAGATTCTATTGACACCACCTCAAAGATAACGTAAAAGAGACCTTCATTCATTTGTATTTGGGCATTAGAGTATTACATACTTCCTTATATTGTCAAACGTAAACAAACATTAGCTATTGTGTTCACAGCAAAGTTATCTCATTTCAAGATTTTTCCTTTTGAAAGACTGCAAAATTATGATCACATAAATTGCTCTCTGTTTGCTCTCTCTAAAGCATACTGGAGCAACCAACACCTTTGTTTTGCTTGTATGAAGAGATTCATCAAATTTTCCCTCACATATTCCTAAATTCCAGTATAATGTGGTCAATCTCTGTTTCATTTTTTATTACTGTGTTAAAAAATCGTGTGCATATATGTTCTTGTATTTACAGGCAGAGAATATATATGTCATAGTTAAGAAATATATGAAGATGGCAATTTTTTGGATAGTGAGGAAATACTACAAATAAAAGTAAAGATGTAATAAAGGTTTTGTTTTGCTTTACCTATTTTTTCCAATTCTGATGATGATTAATGTAACTAGAGTTAGCTTGAAATTATTTTTGAAAAAAGTAAATCTATGTAACCCACAGAAGTGCACGTGTTTTCATGCTAATCATTAATGTAGCCTTACATCTTTACCCTGAGCAGCCATGGTGAGCACACACTTTATAGATGTAGATAATTTCACTTATAAGTGAACAAATATATAAAAAATATTAGGATGCAAAGAAGGCTCAGAATTAAAAGTAGTAAGCAGTATCTTAGGATTTAGAATCAATCAAGGTTGTGATTCAGACTGGGGTATATTTCAGTTAAAAATGGTATTGTTTTAAAAGCACTTATAATTTAATAGGATTAATATTTATCAGCCAGAGCAACTCACTATTATCATGTCATGATATTAGTGCCTCATTTTGTTACTGTGTTAAAGATGTCACAACTCCGTACGTTTTATAAAATATTGATATTACATGCTGAAACAGAAGAGTAAATTTGAACAGTGTAGAATAACCAAGTAACATAACTGAGAATTGAGTTAATATGAAGGTATATAGGTTTTGATATTATCTTTCTCAAAAAAATCAAAGAAAACTTCGATATAGTGCTACAGTTTGAGAGTCTATTAAGAAATATGAAATTTTACTTTCATATAAAATTGTTATTCTGTCCAATATTCATTTTAAAAGTTTCTTCATACATTGCATGCTGAAAAATCTGCTCTTCCAGAAACAGCCTCCCTGCCATAGTAACTCCCCAAGTTGCACTACTGGTGTTTCTGGTTCTCAAAGCACCTCTGCGGGACCCTCCCAGCAGCGCTGGGTGGCGGGCTGACCCCAGTGTTACCTCTACTCCACAGATGGAAAGCCAAGGCCCAGGCACAGGCTGCTGAGATCGCCCTTCAGATGTTACAGTTACCTCTTTTTTCTAATGAAAAAAGAAATCCAAATTTTGATCAGACCTATGTATTTTTGTAGACCATACACAAGAGCTTATATGCCTCCAAGATCCTCAGCCAAACAAGCCTTGGCAGAGGCCGAGGGGGATGCTGAACGTCAGAGATACCAAGGGCAGGGCTTCTCCCCAAGGCCATGTTCGGCCTCCTTCTCACGGACAAAAGGAAGGAACCACAGACAAAGGAAAAGTCCAGATGAAGCTTTTTTTGTATAAAATAAACTCCTGAAATATACTCATTTTTAGATTGGTCAATTTAATAACTTATTTTATTATACAGTAGACCCCAATAACAACCTGTATATAATAAAGGTGTAAATACAAACACATAAATGTAGCATATATTAAGTAATAAAAATACCAAGTACTCATATATCTTTCAATCTCTGAAATACTATATTGTCCTCAAACGAGGTTTCCTGCTTGTTTGAAATTAAACACAAGATTAAGGAGACGAGGGAAAGAGGACGAAAATAATTCCGAGGAACAAAACACACAGAGAAGATATTCCAACATCTTTCTGTTCATGGGATCGGCCTTCATAAACAATGTCTGGAGTATAGATGCTAATCTCGGAGCCAAGTCCCCCGAACGCTTTTGGGCTGATCTGTTTTTCTCACAAACTGCAAAGGTATTTTAACTCAAATTAAACTCTGCATCCTCCATGTAAGGACAGGAAAACCTAGACCTTAGTCGAGCTCTACAGTTTTTCATTTAGAAACCCCCACTACATCTCATTTCAAGCCTGTTGCCTCTCCATCCTCACACACAGTTTTGGAAACAACTCATGTTATCTTAAAATGTTGGCTTCATTCCTGTCAGTGTTCACTCAAAGAAATATGGGATTGGAACTTGTATCACATAAAGATGATGTCTGATAAAAGCAATTAGCTATCCAGAAAATCTTCTTAATGCTGTCTTTTCCACCCCCCCCCAATCTCCCTGTTTGAATTGTGTATGTATAAACTGAAATGTATCTCAACGTACAATAGCAATCCAGACCTTAGCTAGGTCTGCACATATGGGGGTGTGTGTTTGTGTGTGCAGTTTCCAAGACGCACAGTATGGATTCATCTTCCCCAAGTCCCGGATACTTGGCCTTTACTTCCTCACATCTTGAGAGTTAGGAGACAATGCAGAGGGATTAGAGCAAGCCAGACATCAAACCCATTTATTCTGCATCTTAAAGCAGGACTTTTAGCATCAATATTTTGGTTACATTGTCACACAAAGAACAAATCAACATCCGGTTTGAGGTCTCACATTTGATTGCTTTGGGATTTAGTGACATTTCCTTGGCATACGAATCCCGCACCCATCAACTTTCAGCTGTGTCTTAATAATGTTGTTGTACAAGTTGCCAAAACAAGAAGGATTTGTAAAACTGCTCCAAGGATGCCTCAGCCAATACCTTCAACCACTGTGACTTCCAGGTGGCTTCCAGCCAGGTGCAGGTTGGCGAGCTTCAACACGTCTCGCTTTCCTTGGCAGATCAAAAGAGGGTCCTGAGGAAGGAGGGCTCCTCCTGTTTTCTTGAAGCACCTGATCCCTGGGTGCTCACTCCGAGGTGGATCTGAAGGCATGAGGAGTCAGGGGATGCCGGGCACAAATCAGTGTGTTTGGTCAATACAGCTTCCACTCCCAACTTAAAAAGATTCAGGACCACCCAGCAACACCAAGTTCTTAAACGATTCCAGGGCGTACATCTTAAAAATAAATAAATAAGCTCCAGGTTTCTAAAGGTGCATCTCAGAATCTCTTCAAAAGAATAAGCAGAACTGTTCTTTGCTATTTTTTCACTTTGATAAAACAGGTACTTTTTGTTTAGTTTGGTCTCATCCAAAACAAGATACAGATGCTTTTTGTTTCATCATGTTTGGTCTTATCTATGAATTCAACACACGTTTCTCTCCCCAACCCTAGTAAGAAAAATAAAACCCAGGTTGAGGAGGGACAGCTGAGTGTAGAAACAAAAGTAAAGCTTTTTTGAGGATAAAACACAAACCATACAAAATAAGAGCTGCAGTCCAATCGTGCAAAATTTGCTTCTCTAGATAAAGCACTTCCTGACAGCTTCACAATGTCCCCAGCCCCCTCCCAAGTCCTCCCATCCACCCAGTGGGGAGAAAAACACAGAATGAAAGGGAAGCCATTCTTTTTCTTAAGGCTATACAGACTCATACCGAACACATAGCAAGGACTGTCCTGACGGCTACTCTTTGCTGGGCTCTTACTCTGAGCCCTGACTGCAGCCTGCAATCCACCCTGGGTCAGCGGCACTCCTTGCATTGGGACAACAATACAACGTACAAACAGAAAAAGGTAAGTCAGTGGTCCCAACAATAAAATCCGATATTGACTTTACAATCACAGGGACAAATTGCTCAAATCGATAATTTCATTTCTCCTTAAGACCTTGTCGTCTAAAACTAATTAGAGGCCAGGTTCCCGAGAAATTGTCAATATTCAAAACAAACAAACAAACAAAAAATACTGAAGATCTGGAAGGAAATCATTCTTCTACCGCGACAGTCTGATGGAGGTTGGAAACAGTTTGTCCTATTAGGGCAAGTTCAGGGTGTTTGAAGGGTGGATTCCTGGGTCCAGATAGCAATTCTCCCACCATCCAGGGGGCTCTGTGTTTATAGAGGAAAAACCAAGAAGCCGGAGAACGTGGAGTATTTCCAGCCCCCCATGAGGTTGCCCCTCTCCAGTTTGAGGTGCACTTTGTCCTCTCTTTCCATGAGCAGCAGGACACCATTGCTAGCAGCTTCTCTGGTAACATCCTGGTCTCCTGCAAATGCTGAGATCACCGGGTAGCCATTCTGCATTAAACTGACCTAAAATGCAGAGGGTAAAGCTTAGCAGACCATAAAGGGCCCCACTCCTACCATTACTGTTCTCTCTTCTCCCAACGCCCCACCCCCACTCCCTCCTCCACCCTTCACCCGCAGCCCACACCAGGGGCCTGACAGTGAGGACTCACTCAGGGCTGGTTCAGAGCCAGCACTCCATCCCCCAGAGAGCTCAGATCCCTATTTTCCTCACCCACCAACCGTATGAAATAGTCTTTAGCAAGAAAGAACTATGAACCCAAAGCTGAAATGGTCTAATTCTCTAAGCTACCCACCTGGATGGTTTGTCTATTATACACTTTGACCACGTGGAAGCTGAAGCTATAAATTCCTTTTCTTGGTGCTACAAATATACTGGAGGCAAGATCAAAGTGGTTGCCGATGTTTACTAATACCTGAAAAAGAAAAGGGAATACATACGCACAACGTGGCAGATGCTCTCCTGTGCACAGGTTTCACTCATACGTGGATAACCACTGACTACCACTCATAATTAGCTGCAGAGCAGCCGGGAACACAAACTCAGCACTCTCAGGCTTCCCAGGACAGAGGTCGTGCTGATGTTAAAATATCCGATAGCAAGAGTTGATTTCAAAGGGACACTAATGAACTGTAAGGAATAAGGATTTTTAAAGTGGACTGTACTTATGCATCCAAAAGGTGGATGTGAATTTCAGATGCTGGGGGAGGAGGCAGGGCACTGAGAAAGAATGGAAGGTGATGGGTTGGGTAAACCAATCACAAATTGAGGTCTGTGGATTGGAGGGTCTTCAATGTGATGCCCTGTTTAATAAAAAAAAAGAGTTCCATTCTGAAGGAATGCAGCTAGGTCTGTGGACAGGAGATGAGTTCGTTTCTGTAAGATCAGGCCTGGGCCCTAATACAATGTGCTCCGGGAGAAAACAGACCCTGTGAAGCTCGATCGCCAGTGTTTCCCAGGGCCTGGCATGTTCCCAGGCTGCACACATTAGGTGCTCAATAATTGGTGGGGAGTGAAAGGCTCTGTTGTAAACATTTGCTGCCCAAGTTTTTTCATACTTTTCTCTGAGCAATGTGGCTGCTTTTGTTGAGCTGTGGTGTCTTGCAAAGAAGCCTAAATAGAGAATCATCAGCACGTGGACGCCCATAGATCACACTAATAATTTTACAACATGCAAGAATAATGGGCAAATTAGGCACCTGATCTGAGATCACATGACCATGCAGATGGCCTTCCTGTGATCACAGAGGAGTGAGTGTTACAATGTCGTGAGCAGAACTTCACGAGGGGCAGGTCTCCCTGGTGACCCAATTTACTTTCAGATGTTCAAGAAAGAATCTGGCGACTTTGTCTGGATCCTGCTCCTATCCTCTCCACCATCCACAAATGCACAAGAAATAAGCTCCTTGGCTTTAAAAGCAAACATCCAGCAGCAACATCAAAACCTGGGATTAAAGATCTTGTCATCTAACCAGAAAAGAAACTTCAGCCGGACTCCCTTCCAGCGTCACTCACTTCTCGTGCTCATTACAGAATATCGTGCAATCCCCAAGGCAATGTGAAATGCTGCCAAGGACAACTGCTGAAATGGCTCCTGAAACCCGCCTGTTCCAGCTTCTCCAGCCCAGCTGTGAGCACCACTTCAGCCGCACTCCAGGGCAGGGCTGAGAAAGACATGCTGGGCTCCATTGTTAAACACAAGCACCTGCTAGGACTATTCTCAGCCTCCCAAGGCTGTTCTCCGTGCTCCTCACAAAGCTGTGGAAACGAATAAAGGATTCTCCATGGGAGCCCTCGGAGCTGCTGCTGCTTCCCTTCACCTCAACTCCTTCACCACAATTTTAAATTCTGGAAACCAGTGAACTCGGGGCTCTGCTGCAGATAAAAGAAAGCCCACCCCAGGCCCTGAAAACAGGCCTCAGGACGGCTCAAACTGGCAAACCAGAGAAGCAGTATTGAACTCACCCTGCCATGGTTTGCTCATGTATAAAATTAGAACCCTACTACTATTTATCCTGTCTTACATCACAGAGTTCTCTTCACACCCAGATGAGACGGTGGATGTGAACATGCTGTGGAAAGTATTTGTAAGACACTGGTAAGTGAATCACAATGATATAATAATAACAGCCCATAAAGACTCCTGATAGAGCACACATTTCCCAAATGCCTGTTTCACTGTTTTTCCCTTTATCTGGACATAATTAAAATGTATATATCTTATAAACGCAAGCCAATTAAAGAGACATTCCCCCTAAGCAAAACCCCCTTATAAATGATCCTTAACAAGGGTTTAAAAGATAAGTACACTGGCCTAAAATGAGGCGAGAGAGCACGTGTGGGTGTGGGATTATCATTCCTTAGGTTTAAACACTGTCATCAGAGAGAAGGCGAACAAGCCGCTATCTGTCAGTGGCCCAGGAAAGCTCTATTTTGTGGGAAACATTTTGGCAAAGGGACTAGCTGATTACCTAAGCTTTGAAACCACTGTAATGTTTTCAACTTGTTTCTGAAAAAATAATAAAGACCGAGAAGGGATGACTCCAAAAAGAAAGTCACAACCTTTAACCCTGAGAACCAACAAATCAGAAAAGAAATTGCAAAGGCTTGATTATATCTCCGACCCTTCTGCTCTGAACCAAGTGGCAGAAGTTAAGTAGTTTAAGGCCAGTTAAGTCACTGCTCTTTATTTTTTTTAATTTATATAACCAGACACTATATATTCATATATTGTACATACCGCATTTGCATACTGAATATATTTCATTTACTATATGCTACATTTATATAACTACATGCTTCATTTTGTCTTGTATTTATATAACCAACCCTGCTATTTCACCCAAACTCTTCCTCCACTATTTTTCTTGAAGGCAAACATCCCCTCCCCTAGACCATTCCTCAAAACAAGCAATTTTAATAAGCAATTAGCATTTTCTGACTGTTGGCTGAAACCACTTCTTGGAGGGGAGAGGTTTAACTGCACTAAGTTCTTAGGGTGGCCCCCTGGGTCACCAAAGACCACCAACCACAAATTTTCCCCACCCCACAGCGAAACCTAAAACGTGCGATGCTTCCTTTTGGGTAAATCTTTCGAATCTTTTACCAGGACTCTGAGAAAGCCAATCTTTAAAAGTAAAAGAAAAAGGCTACAAAGTGAAAAGGTGGAAGGGGAGGAGCGTGTGCTGGGAAAAGAGAGAGGAGGCCAGAAAGGCCGGGTCGGGCAGCGCAGAGAGGAGACAGCAGCCCAGGGACCCCACGTCCAGGGGGCAGGGACCCCGCCGGGCGCCAGGCCCTCCCCTGCACCCGAGGCTGCCGGCGGCAGGGCAGGCCGGGGCTGACCTGGTCGAAGTAGATGGTCATGGTGCGATTGCTCATCTCGGACGGCTCGTGGTTAGTGCTCCGCGTGGCGGAGAAGGCCACCTTGGCGCTGCCCGAGCGCACGGAGATGCCCAGCGAGGAGGTGACGGCGCCGTCCGCCGACGGGCTCGAGTCGCACACCACCAGGCACTTGCCCTCCAGGACGATGGGCTCCGTGTCGTTCTGCGCCCGCACCGGGCAGCAGGCGGGCAGCAGCAGCAGCAGCAGGGCCAGCGCCGCCCCCAGGCAGGACCCGCAGCCCGCCGGCTCGCGCAGCGCCCCCCGGCGCCCGGGCATGGTCAGCGGCGGCCCGCGGGGGCCCCGGCCCGGCGCCGGCATCCGGGCAGGTGGGGGCGGCGCGCGGGCGGAGGCGCGGGGGCGGGAGGAGCTCCCGGGGGTGTGCGGGCGCCGGCCGGAGGGGCTTCTTCTGGCCTCCGTCCCCTGCTCTGATGTTCGAAGCCGGGGTCGTTCTCAGAAGAAAGGTGCGAGAGGACCTGTGAGGGCAAAGAACCCGAACCCTTACACCGGAGGGGAAATTGCTGGGGACAAGGGGACCGGGCGCAGTTGACCGAAGCTCGGGGGCCCCCTCCGAAGGCCACTCCCTTGGTCCCAGACACAGCCACCTCTGTCCCTGGTTTGGCACAACAGGTCCGGAGAAACGCCGGGGAGCACCGGGCAGCGCATCCCGAAGGCTCCAGAGGGGCGCGTGGGGCTGCGGTGTGGTGAGGACCCCGCGACTCTGCAGGTCCTGGTCCAAGACCCCCAAGACGGCGTCAGCGACACCCCCGCCCATTGAGCCAGTGACAGAGGGGTCTTACTACGCAGTTAAAGGAAAAAAAAAATTCCCTAGTGCTTGCTTTATCGCCTTCATGTCAGCGGGCATTTTCTATAAAGCGAGATTAAGAGCCCCTCTCCCTTCCTTTTTATCCTGTGTTCGTCCATCCTGCGGTGTTTTAAAAGTCAATTTAAGTCCCTTTGTTAAATATTTTATCCATTTTCACCTAAAGAACAAACCCCAGGAATCTCCTCTGGGCGAATAAAATTAAGAGACAGAGAGAGAAACACCAAACCCGAGCACCCACTTCCAGTGCCCGCGCAGCCCCCAGCGAGCCCGCTCGGAGAAACCCCTCGGATTCCTCTCTGGGGAAGGACAGAAAATGCTGAGGCAGGAACCTCAAGTTTTGCTTATGGTCTCGCTGGTTTCTAGATCCCGGGTGCTCTCTGGGTCGGCGGGGAGGCAGCCCTCGCTGACTTACTCCGGTTGGCACTTTCCCCTGCCCGCTCTCCTCCCGGAGCACCAGACAGGTCATGTCAACACCCAGCCAGGGAACAGAAAGCAAGGAACCTCCCCCGCCCACAGTCTCCTGTCAAGTCCTCCAGTATTCTTTCCAAGAAAACAAGTTGTTTTCCGGATAAATCTCTTCTCTCCTGGCCGCGGTAATAGATGCTTCTCGCCCTCTCCTCTGTCTTCCTTCTCTTTCTCTCCCCTTCCCCCCAAACAGCCCACTGGCTGTGGTCCTCATTAAAATATGTGCATAAGGCAATTAACTGGGTGGGGGCGGGCAGGGTCCGGCTCGCGGGTTCGGTTACCTGGAACATCCATGATGGGCGAGCGCCACAGTCCGCGAAGTTGTTCTGCTTAGAGAGAATGAGGCGAGCGGGAGCTGTCGGGAGGAGGACACGGAGCGCGACCCTTCTCCCTGCGCGTGGCCAATAACCGCGCCGCCCCGCCCTGCTGCTTTCCCGCGCCGGCCTGCGCCCGCTCCGGGCACGCACCACGCCCCGCACACGCGCCTCGCGCTGCGCCCCGGACCCTCGCTCCCCGCGTCCCGCTCAGCCGCGCGCCCTCCGCGCCCCGCACCGCGCGCCGGCGCGTCTCCCCGCACTCTGAGCGCGCGCACCGCGGCGGCGGCGCAGGTCCCGCACAGGTGCCTCGGGGACCCCCATGGCTCCCGCACCCAGCCCGCCCGCGGCGCAGCTCTGTCTCGGGTCCCCGTGGCCCGGGCCTGCCCGCCAGCCTCCGAAGGGCACAGCCGAGCACCGCCAACGTCCTCGGACTCCGTACACGCCCTCCTCCCGGTGTCGGTACCCCCTTCCCGCATCCCCGCCGCACCCTGCGACGCCCAGGTCAGGCTCTCACCCAAACACCCAGAGTGAAATCCTTCCAGATGCCTCTTTTTAAAAAAAATTAGACACCCTCGAAAGCACCAGTCGCTTCTCTTCTTTTAGATTCTTCCTTTTCTTTTCCAAATTCCTTCCAGGTCTTAGTCTCGAATACCGTGGCCACTTTCATAATGAAAGAGGAAAGGCACAGTTTTCTTAAGGACTGGGATGGAGAGAAAAGGCTTGGAAAATTAATGATTTGAGGGCTGTGGTTCCAGACTCTCCACTTTGGAAAATGTCAGCTTTTGGCAGAGATTGAAGAAATGCCTCTCGCCTGGGTTTAAGTGGCTGCTCCTCTGAACCTCGGGACTCGTGGAGCGCCCTGGCACTCGCGTTTATTTATTAAAATGCGGGCTCTGAGCTCTAACGACCCGGGGAGACGCTCCGGTTTCCCAGCTGCGCCTGGAGCGCGGGCGAGACGCGCTAGCACGGACGAGGGCGCCACCTACGGGTGCCGGAGCCTCCCTGCGGCGGGCTGCGGACCCGGGGACTTCCACCCAAGTGGGGGAGTCCCAGCCACGGGGTGAGGGTTGCCTCGCGTCGTCTTCCACCCCTACAAGCAGCTCTTCTTTCACCCCGTCTCTGTGAAAAATGCAACAGCAGCAGCAACGACAAAACAATAAAACTGGTCCTTACGCCTTCAGGCTGCTCTCAGCGTCTTTGCCCGGACACAATGAAGCAGCACCCTCGTGTGTGCGGATCTTTACTGCTCTGACAAGCAACTCTGCCAGGAGGACGGATGCTGCAGTGAGGTTACCATCGGGTACTGTCTGCGCGACGCTTGCCCAGAACACCGGTCTGTATTATCCATGCCGGCCTTACAATATATGTATTTAAATGTGCACTCTTTTTATAACTTGATTTTTGTTCAAACCTCGTGTAAAAAAATACCTTGTCCTTTGCTTTGCACAGAATACCGACTCTGACAGGCTAATCGAAAATAAACTCCACGTTGGCCAATGCTGTCTTTTAGAACAGAGCGTCTGCGTTGCTTATTCCTCCAGACTTCACACCTACCCTTTCTTTGAAGATTTCAGCAGTGCTCTAATTCCACCCTAAGAAATGTAGGCCTTTTCAGGGAGGGGGAATTGAAGGCCTTATTTCCCATAGACTCTCTCAGAGCTATTCTCTCGATTTAGAATAGAGCTGTCAAGGCCACATTTCTAAGCACTAAAGATGAGACTCATGCCAGCTCAGTTCAACTGGAATGGATATGCAGGGAGGCCAGCGCAAAGCAAAATGCTGCCTCGTACTGTTAGGGGAGACGGGATATTTAGGAAGGTCTAGGGATGTGATCAAAGAATCTCTGAGCCAAATGCTTTCTACTTGACATAACATGCAGAATTGCAGGAAATATCCAATAGCTCCAAAATCTCTCATCCTTAACCATTTTATAACATAGCGGGCATCTCAACAATGTGTGAAGAGAATGCTAAACTTTGCTGGGAAGCTTTTTCAAGTCTACCATAGGTTGGCACGTTTATTACCATTTTTGTGAGTTCAACATAATGTAAATATTTCAGTCTGACTTTAAGATTCTTACTTCATTCCGATAATACATAAGTTTGATAGCATCCTATTGTCAAAATAAGCACAACTATATTCCATCAAAGAGAGTACTGATTTTGGTGCAAGTATAATAGAAAAGGGTACTATTACAAAAGCAATGTCAGGCACAGACTGATAATTAAATCAAAGCGGGAATGCTAATTAAGTAGCGATACCTCTCACACACCTATAAATCTTTAAACAACAGCTCTGTTCAGCACCTTTGCAAATTCTGCGCTGAGAACATTTCTTTGGACTTGTCTAAATGCAAATGCACATAAACCAAGTTATTATCTTCACCTTTGGGGGGGGACCAAACCTCTTTTCTATATAGCAATGAAAATATTTAAATAATATATGAAAACAAAACTTTTAATCCATATAGTGGACTCAATTACTGAATGACAGCAATAGCTATTCTTATATAATGAAAAAAAAATGGTTACATTTAAATTTAGGCTCGAGATGATTTTTAGAAGGGATTTAGTATAATAATTATAAAAGTTAGCAGATTCACAGAGAAATTGAGTATTTATCCATTACTTGGTTGCTCTACCTATAAAAGATATTTAGATCAATTGATGGCATTTTAACTTGTAAGTTAATATTTTTTCAGAAAATAACTAAAATTTAAAAGTGAAAAAGGTACTAGTTATCTCAAAGATTACTTTATCCCATTTCCATGTTAGTAGAAATCATTGTTATTACTACCAGAACATGAGTGTCCCTCACGTATAAGGACATTTCCATAGATGATGATAACAATGTCAACAGTGTCAACACCTATAATACATCAGATATGGAACCATGTCTTTAATCTAGGGTATAACATACAGTCTATAAGTTAAAATCCCATCAATTGATCTAAATATCTTCTTATAGGTAGCGATGGATGGCCGTGGACAGCGGAATAGACAAATATTCTAATGTTAAAAAAAATTGTCCAAGGAGAGGCTGAGATAATTCACATCCCCTTCCTTTCATGTGTTCTAAATGTTTATCTCTCGTAGAGCTTAAATTGTTCCCTTTGGATATAAACCACTGCTGAAGCACATCTGTAGCACACTCTGTGGTCTTTCTAGCTTCTCATCATATTTGTGATTTTCTTCTAAGTATGTCAAAAATATGACCTATCTTGTATTTCATACTCATGGATGTTAAAGCCATAAACGTACTTTTATAAATAAACACAAAAGCATTAGCAAATCGGGAGAAAAACTTAAATTATCAATAAATATATTTTCAATGTGATGTGTACTATTCTAGCGGGTTAAGATAAGGAAACTATATAATTCTAAATACTGCATTATCAGAATGCATATGAACTTAAAGATGCATAACAGCAAAGAAAAATATAAATAATATTATGTGAGCAATTTTATCTATCAAATTAATTACGTTAGCAAAGTAGTAAAGAATTTGGAATCAGTTCTAAATTAATCGTTAGAAAGACCAAGAAAAGTTTGTTTACGTGATTCTCTGGCTTGTAATTATTGACTAAAATTACTACATAATCAAATAGCATGGTCAAATTACCTAACCAATTATTGACTTAGTTAAAAAAAATCCAGCTTGGCTGAATTCAAGTCAATTATGACTGTCTGCATCATATCATCCTTCTACACGAAACGAGTTATCTCTGCCATTCAGGATCACACTGTACTATTTTTAAAGGTTATATAGCCACCATTTTTCTGGTACATATTTCAACATTGAATAAACATTCTTTTTAGGGTATTATTTAAAGTAACAAGAAGAATGGAATTGAAATGTTCCCAAGGCAAAGAAATGTTGTATACTTGAGATAAGATACCACAATCACTCTTATTTGATTAAAACACATTGCATGTCTGTAGCAACCCATCACATGTACCCTATAAATATGCATAATCATTATGTACTAATGAAATAATTAGTAATAATTAGTAATAATATTAAATTAATATTATAAATATTAATATATTAATTAATAATATAAAATTAATAATTAGTAATAATTAAAAATAATTTCTAAATGTGATTTTTAAATTTTGAACTGAAAAAATATAGGACAGCCTTTGGTCCCAATGGGATGCTACTTCTCCAATATTACAAAAATGAACATATTATATTAGATTAGATACTTTTTTGTTCTTCTAGAGTACTTTCTAATCTTTTTAAATATTTTAAATAAGATTAAGTCCAGACTTGGCGCCTATAGCTCAGTGGCTAGGACGCCAGCCACATACACTGGAGCTGACAGATTCAAATCCAGCCCCGTGCCTGCCAAACAATGACAACTACAACCAAAAAAAAAGTAGCTAGGTGTTCTGGTGGGCGCCCGTAGTCCCAGCTACTTGGGAGGCTGAGGCAAGAGAATTGCTTAAGCCCAAGAATTTGAGGTTGCTCTGAGCTATGATGCCATAGCACTCTACCCAGGGTGACAGCTTGAGACTCTGTCTCAAAAAAAAAAAAAAAAGATTAAGTCTAATTATTTTGGGGAGGCAAACACTATAGTTTATGAGATTCTTATGAGGCAAAGGTATTGAAAGCATGCAAAGTAAGCTATTGCCTTGTTATACCAAAGCCCCATGCTATTTGATTCATAGGAAAATCTTAACTTCTATATACAAAGAAAACTAATAACCTCATGGACTTCTAATATTTGAAATATAATATACCAGCAGACATAGAAACTATTGGCCACAAAGAAACACTTTATCTTTCTTCTTTCCAGCTATATCTCATTTTCTTATATGATCCTAATATTTAATTTCTTCCATTTTATGGTAGGATATCAATTTGGGTGAAGTTCCTAAGGTGAGTCGTGTAAATCCTATCATAATAAATGTCTTTATGAACAAAGACACCATTGTCAACTCTTATTTCTCAACAAAAGGTATTTATTGCCATGTGAAACTTCCTTCTGCAAATTGCTGCTTAAAAAATAAATTGCATTGACCCTGAAGGTGTTGGGAAATCATTTATACACAGCTAAACCATTTCCTAAAGTTTGGTTTCAATGATGATTCTTTTTATATAATTGTGTACATTACTTTTTTTTTTTTTTTTTTTTTTTGAGACAGAGCCTCAAGCTGTCCCCCTGGGTAGAGTGCTGTGGCATCACAGCTCACAGCAACCTCCAACTCCTGGGCTCAAGCGAGTCTCTTGCCTCCGCCTCCCAAGTAGCTGGGACC